>JBBBDQ010019141.1:0-21032 GCA_037127315.1 Ascarosepion bandense | reverse complement strand
GTTGTTGTCTAAATGATGCAAAAATAAAATAACACCGACATCCTCAATTTTAACAGATATATTTACCAAAATTACACAAAAATATCTTCACAAACTTAAGAGTAAATTTATTCAATAATATATTCAGTTTTTCTTAGACAACCTTTTCCACCTTTTTCTACACTCTCCTATCCTGCATTTCTCACAATTCAATATGCAGGGTGCTATAGCTGAATTGTTGTCTAAATGATGCAAAAATAAAAATAACACTGACATCTCAATTTTAACAGATATATTTACCAAAATTACACAAAAATATCTTCACAAACTTAAGAGTAAATTTATTCAATAATATATTCAGTTTTTCTTAGACAACCTTTCCACCTTTTTCACAATCTCTCCTATCCTGTATTTCTCGCTAATTAATATGCAGGGTGCTATAGCTGAATTGTTGTCTAAATGATGCAAAAATAAAAATAATACTGACATCTCAATTTTAACAGATATATTTACCAAAATTATACAAAAATATCTTCATAAACTTAAGAGTAAATTTATTCAATAATATATTCAGTTTTTCTTAGACAACCTTTTCCACCTTTTTCTACACTCTCTCCCTATCCTGTATTTCTCGCTAATTAATATGCAGGGTGCTATAGCTGAATTGTTGTCTAAATGATGCAAAAATAAAAGAACACTGACATCATTCCCAATTTTTAACAGATATATTTACCAAAATTACACAAAAATATCTTCACAAACTTAAGAGTAAATTTATTCAATAATATATTCAGTTTTTCTTAGACAACCTTTTCCACCTTTTTCTACACTCTCTCCTATCCTGTATTTCTCGCTAATTAATATGCAGGGTGCTATAGCTGAATTGTTGTCTAAATGATGCAAAAATAAATAACACCGACATCTCAATTTTAACAGATATATTTACCAAAATTACACAAAAATATCTTCACAAACTTAAGAGTAAATTTATTCAATAATATATTCAGTTTTTCTTAGACAACCTTTTCCACCTTTTTTCTCAATCTCTCCTATCCTGTATTTCTCGCTTACCAATATGCAGGGGTTATAGCTGAATTGTTGTCTAAATGATGCAAAAATAAAAATAACACTGACATCTCAATTTTAACAGATATATTTACCAAAATTACACAAAAATATCTTCACAAACTTAAGAGTAAATTTATTCAATAATATATTCAGTTTTTCTTAGACAACCTTTTTCCACCTTTTTCTACACTCTCTCCTATCCTGTATTTCTCGCTAATTAATATGCAGGGGTGCTATAGCTGAATTGTTGTCTAAATGATGCAAAAATAAAAAATAACACTGACATCTCAATTTTAACAGATATATTTACCAAAATTACACAAAAATATCTTCACAAACTTAAGAGTAAATTTATTCAATAATATATTCAGTTTTTCTTAGACAACCTTTTCAATCTTTTTTCTACACTCTCTCCTATCCTGTATTTCGCCAATTAATATGCAGGGTGCTATAGCTGAATTGTTGTCTAAATGATGCAAAAATAAAATAACACTGACATCTCAATTTTAACAGATATATTTACCAAAATTACACAAAAATATCTTCACAAACTTAAGAGTAAATTTATTCAATAATATATTCAGTTTTTCTTAGACAACCTTTTCCACCTTTTTCTACAATCTCTCCTATCCTGTATTTCGCTAATTAATATGCAGGGTGCTATAGCTGAATTGTTGTCTAAATGATGCAAAAATAAAAATAACACCGACATCTCAATTTTAACAGATATATTTACCAAAATTACACAAAAATATCTTCACAAACTTAAGAGTAAATTTATTCAATAATATATCTGAAGTTTTTCTTAGACAACCTTTTCCACCTTTTCGTCATAATCTCTCCTATCCTGTATTTCGCTAATTAATATGCAGGGTGCTATAGCTGAATTGCTGTCTAAATGATGCAAAAATAAAAATAACACTGACATCTCAATTTTAACAGATATATTTACCAAAATTACACAAAAATATCTTCACAAACTTAAAAGATAAATTTATTCAATAATATATTCAGTTTTCTTAGACAACCTTTTCCACCTTTTTCTACAATCTCTCCTATCCTGTATTTCTCGCTAATTATCATAGGAAAGCATAGCTGAATTGTTGTCTAAATGATGCAAAAATAAAAATAACACTGACATTCAATTTTAACAGATATATTTACCAAAATTACACAAAAATATCTTCACAAACTAAGAGTAAATTTATTCAATAATATATTCAGTTTTTCTTAGACAACCTTTTCCACCTTTTTCTACAATTCCCTCCTATCCTGTATTTCTCGCTAATTAATATGCAGGGTGCTATAGCTGAATTGCTGTCTAAATGATGCAAAAATAAAAATAACACTGACATCTCAATTTTAACAGATATATTTACCAAAATTACACAAAAATATTCTACAACCAAGAGTAAATTTATTCAATAATATATTCAGTTTTTCTTAGACAACCTTTTCCACCTTTTTCTACAATCTCTCCTATCCTGTATTTCTCGCTAATTAATATGCAGGGTGCTATAGCTGAATTGCTGGTTCAAATGATGCAAAAATAAAAATAACACTGACATCTCAATTTTAACAGATATATTTACCAAAATTACACAAAATATCTTCACAAACTTTAAGAGTAAATTTATTCAATAATATATTCAGTTTTCTTAGACAACCTTTTCCACCTTTTTCTACACTCTCTCCTATCCTGTATTTCAGCTAATTAATATGTAGGTGCTATAGCTGAATTGTTGTCTAAATGATGCAAAAATAAAAATAACACTGACATCTCAATTTTAACAGATATATTTACCAAAATTACACAAAAATATCTTCACAAACTTAAGAGTAAATTTATTCAATAATATATTCAGTTTTTCTTAGACAACCTTTTCCACCTTTTTCTACACTCTCTCCTATCCTGTATTTCTCGCTAATTAATATGCAGGGTGCTATAGCTGAATTGTTGTCTAAATGATGCAAAAATAAAAATAACACTGACATCTCAATTTTAACAGATATATTTACCAAAATTACACAAAAATATCTTCACAAACTTAAGAGTAAATTTATTCACACAATATATTCAGTTTTTCTTAGACAACCTTTTCCACCTTTTTCTACAATCTCTCCTATCCTGTATTTCTCGCTAATTAATATGCAGGGTGCTATAGCTGAATTGTTGTCTAAATGATGCAAAAATAAAAATAACACCGACATCTCAATTTTAACAGATATATTTACCAAAATTACACAAAAATATCTTCACAAACTTAAGAGTAAATTTATTCAATAATATATTCAGTTTTTCTTAGACAACCTTTCCACCTTTTTCTACACTCTCTCCTATCCTGTATTTCTCGCTAATTAATATGTGCAGGTGCTATAGCTGAATTGTTGTCTAAATGATGCAAAAATAAAAATAATACTGACATCTCAATTTTAACAGATATATTTACCAAAATTACACAAAAATATTCTACAAACTTAAGAGTAAATTTATTCAATAATATATTCAGTTTTTCTTAGACAACCTTTTCCACCTTTTTCTCTACACTCTCTCCTATCCTGCATTTCTCGCTAATTAATATGTGCAGGGTGCTATAGTTGAATTGTTGTCTAAATGATGCAAAAAACAAAAATAACACTGACATCTCAATTTTAACAGATATGTTTACCAAAATTACACAAAAATATCTTCACAAACTTAAGAGTAAATTTATTCAATAATATATTCAGTTTTTCTAGACAACCTTTTCCACCTTTTTTTCTACACTCTCTCCTATCCTGTATTTCTCGCTAATTAATATGCAGGGTGCTATAGCTGAATTGTTGTCTAAATGATGCAAAAATAAAAATAACACTGACATCTCAATTTTAACAGATATATTTACCAAAATTACACAAAAATATCTTCACAAACTTAAGAGTAAATTTATTCAATAATATATTCAGTTTTTCTTAGACAACCTTTTCCACCTTTTTTCTACACTCTCTCCTATCCTGTATTTCGCTAATTAATATGCAGGGTGCTATAGCTGAATTGTCATTCAAATGATGCAAAAATAAAAATAATACTGACATCTCAATTTTAACAGATATATTTACCAAAATTACACAAAAATATCTTCACAAACTTAAGAGTAAATTTATTCAATAATATATTCAGTTTTTCTAGACAACCTTTTCCACCTTTTTCTACACTCTCTCCTATCCTGTATTTCTCGCTAATTAATATGCAGGGTGCTATAGCTGAATTGTTGTCTAAATGATGCAAAAATAAAAATAACACTGACATCTCAATTTTAACAGATATATTTACCAAAATTACACAAAAATATCTTCACAAACTTAAGAGTAAATTTATCTGACAATATATTCAGCTTTTCTTAGACAACCTTTCCACCTTTTTCTACACTCTCTCCTATCCTGTATTTCTCGCTAATTAATATGCAGGGTGCTATAGCTGAATTGTTGTCTAAATGATGCAAAAATAAAAATAACACCGACATCTCAATTTTAACAGATATATTTACCAAAATTACACAAAAATATCTTCACAAACTTAAGAGTAAATTTATTCAATAATATATTCAGTTTTTCTTAGACAACCTTTTCCACCTTTTCTACACTCTCTCCCATCCTGTATTTCTCGCTAATTAATATGCAGGGTGCTATAGCTGAATTGTTGTCTAAATGATGCAAAAATAAAAATAACACCGACATCTCAATTTTAACAGATATATTTACCAAAATTACACAAAAAATATCTTCACAAACTTAAGAGTAAATTTATTCAATAATATATTCAGTTTTTCTTAGACAACTTTTCCACCTTTTTTCTACACTCTCTCCTATCCTGTATTTCTCGCTAATTAATATGCAGGGTGCTATAGCTGAATTGTTGTCTAAATGATGCAAAAAAAATAAAATAACACTGACATCTCAATTTTAACAGATATATTTACCAAAATTACACAAAAATATCTTCACAAACTTAAGAGTAAATTTATTCAATAATATATCTCAGTTTTTCTTAGGACAACCTTTTCCACCTTTTTTTCTACACTCTCTCCTATCCTGTATTTCTCGCTAATTAATATGCAGGGTAAGAGAAGGAATTGTTGTCTAAATGATGCAAAAATAAAAATAATACTGACATCTCAATTTTAACAGATATATTTACCAAAATTACACAAAAATATCTTCTACAAACTTAAGAGCAAATTTATTCAATAATATATTCAGTTTTTCTTAGACAACCTTTTCCACCTTTTCTCTACACTCTCTCCTATCCTGTATTTCTCGCCAATTAATATGCAGGGTGCCATAGCTGAATTGTTGTCTAAATGATGCAAAAATAAATAATACTGACATCTCAATTTTAACAGATATATTTACCAAAATTACACAAAAATATCTTCACAAACTTAAGAGTAAATTTATTCAATAATATATTCAGTTTTTCTTAGACAACCTTTTCCACCTTTTTCTACACTCTCCTATCCTGTATTTCTCGCTAATTAATATGCAGGGTGCTATAGCTGAATTGTTGTCTAAATGATGCAAAAATAAAAATAACACCGACATCTCAATTTTAACAGATATATTTACCAAAATTACACAAAAATATCTTCACAAACTTAAGAGTAAATTTATTCAATAAATATATTCAGTTTTTCTTAGACAACCTTTTCCACCTTTTTCTACACTCTCTCCTATCCTGTATTTCTCGCTAATTAATATGCAGGGTGCTATAGCTGAATTGCTGTCTAAATGATGCAAAAATAAAAATAACACTGACATCTCAATTTTAACAGATATATTTACCAAAATTACACAAAAATATCTTCACAAACTTAAGAGTAAATTTATTCAATAATATATTCAGTTTTTCTTAGACAACCTTTTCCACCTTTTTCTACACTCTCTCCTATCCTGTATTTCTCGCTAATTAATATGCAGGGGGTGCTATAGCTGAATTCATTGTTGTCTAAATGATAAAAATAAAAATAACACTGACATCTCAATTTTAACAGATATATTTACCAAAATTACACAAAAATATCTTCACAAACTTAAGAGTAAATTTATTCAATAATATATTCAGTTTTTCTTAGACAACCTTTTCCACCTTTTTCACACTCTCTCCTATCCTGTATTTCTCGCTAATTAATATGCAGGGTGCTATAGCTGAATTGTTGTCTAAATGATGCAAAAATAAAAATAATACTGACATCTCAATTTTAACAGATATATTTACCAAAATTACACAAAAATATCTTCACAAACTTAAGAGTAAATTTATTCAATAATATATTCAGTTTTTCTTAGACAACCTTTTCCACCTTTTTTCTACACTCC
Source organism: Ascarosepion bandense (assembly GCA_037127315.1). Taxonomy (NCBI): domain Eukaryota; kingdom Metazoa; phylum Mollusca; class Cephalopoda; order Sepiida; family Sepiidae; genus Ascarosepion; species Ascarosepion bandense. The sequence continues at coordinate 14,630 of JBBBDQ010019141.1, read as the reverse complement.
CTCTATCCTGTATTTCTCGCTAATTAATATGCAGGGTGCTATAGCTGAATTGTTGTCTAAATGATGCAAAAATAAAAATAATACTGACATCTCAATTTTAACAGATATATTTACCAAAATTACACAAAAATATCTTCACAAACTTAAGAGTAAATTTATTCAATAATATATTCAGTTTTTCTTAGACAACCTTTTCCACCTTTTTTCTACACTCTCTCCTATCCTGTATTTCTCGCTAATTAATATGCAGGGTGCTATAGCTGAATTGTTGTCTAAATGATGCAAAAATAAAAATAACACCGACATCTCAATTTTAACAGATATATTTACCAAAATTACACAAAAATATCTTCACAAACTTAAGAGTAAATTTATTCAATAATATATTCAGTTTTTCTTAGACAACCTTTTCCACCCCTTTTTTTCTACACTCTCCCCCTCCTATCCTGTATTTCTCTGCCAATTAATATGCAGGGTGCTATAGCTGAATTGTTGTCTAAATGATGCAAAAATAAAAATACTGACATCTCAATTTTAACAGATATATTTACCAAAATTACACAAAAATATCTTCACAAACTTAAGAGTAAATTTATTCAATAATATATTCAGTTTTTCTTAGACAACCTTTTCCACCTTTTTCTACAATCTCTCCTATCCTGTATTTCTCGCTAATTAATATGCAGGGTGCTATAGCTGAATTGTTGTCTAAATGATGCAAAAATAAAAATAATACTGACATCTCAATTTTAACAGATATATTTACCAAAATTACACAAAAATATCTTCACAAACTTAAGAGTAAATTTATTCAATAATATATTCAGTTTTTCTTAGACAACCTTTTCCACCTTTTTCTACACTCTCTCCTATCCTGTATTTCTCATTAATTAATATGCAGGGTGCTAGCTGAATTGTTGTCTAAATGATGCAAAAATAAAAATAATACTGACATCTCAATTTTAACAGATATATTTACCAAAATTACACAAAAATATCTTCACAAACTTAAGAGTAAATTTATTCAATAATATATTCAGTTTTTCTTAGACAACCTTTTCCACCTTTTTCTACACTCTCTCCTATCCTGTATTTCTCGCTAATTAATATGCAGGGTGCTATAGCTGAATTGTTGTCTAAATGATGCAAAAATAAAAATAATACTGACATCTCAATTTTAACAGATATATTTACCAAAATTACACAAAAATATCTTCACAAACTTAAGAGTAAATTTATTCAATAATATATTCAGTTTTTCTTAGACAACCTTTTCCACCTTTTTCTACACTCTCCTATCCTGTATTTCTCGCTAATTAATATGCAGGGTGCTATAGCTGAATTGTTGTCTAAATGATGCAAAAATAAAAATAACACCTACATCTCAATTTTAACAGATATATTTACCAAAATTACAAAATATCTTCACAAACTTAAGAGTAAATTTATTCAATAATATATTCAGTTTTTCTTAGACAACCTTTCCACCTTTTTCTACACTCTCTCCTATCCTGTATTTCTCGCTAATTAATATGCAGGGTGCTATAGCTGAATTGTTGTCTAAATGATGCAAAATAAAAATAATACTGACATCTCAATTTTAACAGATATATTTACCAAAATTACACAAAAATATCTTCACAAACTTAAGAGTAAATTTATTCACAATATATTCAGTTTTTCTTAGACAACCTTTTCCACCTTTTTCTACACTCTCTCCTATCCTGCATTTCTCGCTAATTAATATGCAGGGTGCTATAGCTGAATTGTTGTCTAAATGATGCAAAATAAAAATAATACTGACATCTCAATTTTAACAGATATATTTACCAAAATTACACAAAAATATCTTCACAAACTTAAGAGTAAATTTATTCAATAATATATTCAGTTTTTCTTAGACAACTCTTTTCCACCTTTTTTCTACACTCTCTCCTATCCTGTATTTCTCGCTAATTAATATGCAGGGTGCTATAGCTGAATTGTTGTCTAAATGATGCAAAAATAAAAATAACACTGACATCTCAATTTTAACAGATATATTTACCAAAATTACACAAAAATATCTTCACAAACTTAAGAGTAAATTTATTCAATAATATATTCAGTTTTTCTTAGACAACCTTTTCCACCTTTTTCACACTCTCTCCTATCCTGTATTTCTCGTTAATTAATATGCAGGGTGTTATAGCTGAATTGTTGTCTAAATGATGCAAAATAAAATAACACCGACATCTCAATTTTAACAGATATATTTACCAAAATTACACAAAAATATCTTCACAAACTTAAGAGTAAATTTATTCAATAATATATTCAGTTTTTCTTAGACAATCCCTTTTCCACCTTTTTCTACACTCTCTCCTATCCTGTATTTCTCGCTACTCAATATGCAGGGTGCTATAGCTGAATTGTTGTCTAAATGATGCAAAAAATAAAATAACACTGACATCTCAATTTTAACAGATATATTTACTAAAATTACACAAAAATATCTTCACAAACTTAAGAGTAAATTTATTCAATAATATATTCAGTTTTTCTTAGACAACCTTTTCACCTTTTTCTACACTCTCTCCTATCCTGTATTTCGCTACTCAATATGCAGGGTGCTATAGCTGAATTGTTGTCTAAATGATGCAAAAATAAAAATAACACTGACATCTCAATTTTAACAGATATATTTACCAAAATTACACAAAAATATCTTCACAAACTTAAGAGTAAATTTATTCAATAATATATTCAGTTTTTCTTAGACAACCTTTTCCACCTTTTTCTACAATCTCTCCTATCCTGTATTTCTCGCTAATTAATATGCAGGGTGCTATAGCTGAATTGTTGTCTAAATGATGCAAAAATAAAAATAATACTGACATCTCAATTTTAACAGATATATTTACCAAATTACACAAAAATATCTTCACAAACTTAAGAGTAAATTTATTCAATAATATATTCAGTTTTTCTTAGACAACCTTTTCCACCTTTTCTACAATCTCTCCTATCCTGTATTTCTCGCTAATTAATATGCAGGGTGCTGAGTAGCTGAATTGTTGTCTAAATGATGCAAAAATAAAAATAAATACTGACATCTCAATTTTAACAGATATATTTACCAAAATTACACAAAAATATCTTCACAAACTTAAGAGTAAATTTATTCAATAATATATTCAGTTTTTCTTAGACAACCTTTTCCACCTTTTTCTACACTCTCTCCTATCCTGTATTTCTCGCTAATTAATATGCAGGGTGCTATAGCTGAATTGTTGTCTAAATGATGCAAAAATAAAAATAATACTGACATCTCAATTTTAACAGATATATTTACCAAAATTACACAAAAATATCTTCACAAACTTAAGAGTAAATTTATTCAATAATATATTCAGTTTTTCTTAGACAACCTTTTCCACCTTTTTCTACACTCTCTCCTATCCTGTATTTCTCGCTAATTAATATGCAGGGTGCTATAGGTTGAATTGTTGTCTAAATGATGCAAAAATAAAATAATACTGACATCTCAATTTTAACAGATATATTTACCAAAATTACACAAAAATATCTTCACAAACTTAAGAGTAAATTTATTCAATAATATATTCAGTTTTTCTTAGGACAACTTTTCCACCTTTTTCTACACTCTCTCTCCTATCCTGTATTTCTCGCTAATTAATATGCAGGGTGCTATAGCTGAATTGCTGTCTAAATGATGCAAAAATAAAATAATACTGACATCTCAATTTTAACAGATATATTTACCAAAATTACACAAAAAATATCTTCACAAACTTAAGAGTAAATTTATTCAATAATATATTCAGTTTTTCTTAGACAACCTTTTCCACCTTTTTCTACACTCTCTCCTATCCTGTATTTCTCGCTAATTAATATGCAGGGTGTTATAGCTGAATTGTTGTCTAAATGATGCAAAAATAAAATAATACTGACATCTCAATTTTAACAGATATATTTACCAAAATTACACAAAAATATCTTCACAAACTTAAAGAGTAAATTTATTCAATAATATATTCAGTTTTTCTGTAGACAACCTTTTCCACCTTTTTCTACACTCTCCTATCCTGTATTTCTCGCTTTACTATATGCAGGGTGCTATAGCTGAATTGTTGTCTAAATGATGCAAAATAAAATAATACTGACATCTCAATTTTAACAGATATATTTACCAAAATTACACAAAAATATCTTCACAAACTTAAGAGTAAATTTATTCAATAATATATTCAGTTTTTCTTAGACAACCTTTTCCACCTTTTTCTACACTCTCTCCTATCCTGTATTTCTCGCTAATTAATATGCATAGTGCTATAGCTGAATTGCTGTCTAAATGATGCAAAAATAAAAATAACACTGACATCTCAATTTTAACAGATATATTTACCAAAATTACACAAAAATATCTTCACAAACTTAAGAGTAAATTTATTCAATAATATATTCAGTTTTTCTTAGACAACCTTTTCCACCTTTTTCTACAATCTCTCCTATCCTGTATTTCTTGCTAATTAATATGCAGGGTGCTATAGCTGAATTGTTGTCTAAATGATGCAAAAATAAAAATAACACTGACATCTCAATTTTAACAGATATATTTACCAAAATTACACAAAAATATCTTCACAAACTTAAGAGTAAATTTATTCAATAATATATTCAGTTTTTCTTAGACAACCTTTTCCACCTTTTTCACACTCTCTCCTATCCTGTATTTCTCGCTAATTAATATGCAGGGTGCTATAGCTGAATTGTTGTCTAAATGATGCAAAAATAAAAATAACACTGACATCTCAATTTTAACAGATATATTTACCAAAATTACACAAAAATATCTCACAAACTTAAGTATAAATTTATTCAATAATATATTCAGTTTTTCTTAGACAACCTTTTCCACCTTTTTCTACACTCTCTCCTATCCTGTATTTCTCGCTAATTAATATGCAGGGTGCTATAGCTGAATTGTTGTCTAAATGATGCAAAAATAAAAATAACACCGACATCTCAATTTTAACAGATATATTTACCAAAATTACACAAAAATATCTTCACAAACTTAAGAGTAAATTTATTCAATAATATATTCAGTTTTTCTTAGACAACCTTTTCCACCTTTTTCTACACTCTCTCCTATCCTGTATTTCTCGCTAATTAATATGCAGGGTGCTATAGCTGAATTGTTGTCTAAATGATGCAAAAATAAAATAATACTGGACATCTCAATTTTAACAGATATATTTACCAAAATTACACAAAATATCTTCACAAACTTAAGAGTAAATTTATTCAATAATATATTCAGTTTTTCTTAGACAACCTTTTCCACCTTTTTCTACACTCTCTCCTATCCTGTATTTCTCGCTAATTAATATGCAGGGTGCTATAGCTGAATTGTTGTCTAAATGATGCAAAAATAAAAATACCGACATCTCAATTTTAACAGATATATTTACCAAAATTACACAAAATATCTTCACAAACTTAAGAGTAAATTTATTCAATAATATATTCAGTTTTTCTAGACAACCTTTTCTTTTCCCACCTTTTTCTACACTCTCTCCTATCCTGTATTTCTCGCTAATTAATATGCAGGGTGCTATAGCTGAATTGTTGTCTAAATGATGCAAAAATAAAAATAACACCGACATCTCAATTTTAACAGATATATTTACCAAAATTACACAAAAATATCTTCACAAACTTAAGAGTAAATTTATTCAATAATATATTCAGTTTTCTTAGACAACCTTTTCCACCTTTTTCTACAATCTCTCCTATCCTGTATTTCGCTAATTAATATGCAGGGTGCTATAGCTGAATTGTTGTCTAAATGATGCAAAAATAAAAATAACACTGACATCTCAATTTTAACAGATATATTTACCAAAATTACACAAAAATATTCTCTCACAAACTTAAGAGTAAATTTATTCAATAATATATTCAGTTTTTCTTAGACAACCTTTTCCACCTTTTTCTACACTCTCTCCTATCCTGTATTTCTCGCTAATTAATATGCAGGGTGCTATAGCTGAATTGTTGTCTAAATGATGCAAAAATAAAAATAACAATCGACATCTCAATTTTAACAGATATATTTACCAAAATTACACAAAAATATCTTCACAAACTTAAGAGTAAATTTATTCAATAATATATTCAGTTTTTCTTAGACAACTCTTTTCCACCTTTTTTTCTACAATTCCTCCTATCCTGTATTTCTCGCTAATTAATATGCAGGGTGCTATAGCTGAATTGTTGTCTAAATGATGCAAAAATAAAAATAACACTGACATCTCAATTTTAACAGATATATTTACCAAAATTACACAAAAATATCTTCACAAACTTAAGAGTAAATTTATTCAATAATATATTCAGTTTTTCTTAGACAACCTTTTCCACCTTTTTCTACACTCTCTCCTATCCTGTATTTCTCGCTAATTAATATGCAGGGGTGCCAGCTGAATTGTTGTCTAAATGATGCAAAATAAAAATAACACCGACATCTCAATTTTAACAGATATATTTACCAAAATTACACAAAAATATCTTCACAAACTTAAGAGTAAATTTATTCAATAATATATTCAGTTTTTCTTAGACAACCTTTTCCACCTTTTTCTACACTCTCTCCTATCCTGTATTTCTCGCTAATTAATATGCAGGTGCTATAGCTGAAATCTGTTGTCTAAATGATGCAAAAATAAAAATAACACCGACATCTCAATTTTAACAGATATATTTACCAAAATTACACAAAAATATCTTCACAAACTTAAGAGTAAATTTATTCAATAATATATTCAGTTTTTCTTAGACAACCTTTCCACCTTTTTCTACAATCTCTCCTATCCTGTATTTCTCGCTAATTAATATGCAGGGTGCTATAGCTGAATTGTTGCCCAAATGATGCAAAAATAAAAATAACACCGACATCTCAATTTTAACAGATATATTTACCAAAATTACACAAAAATATCTTCACAAACTTAAGAGTAAATTTATTCAATAATATATTCAGTTTTTCTTAGACAACCTTTTCCACCTTTTTCTACACTCTCTCCTATCCTGTATTTCGCTAATTAATATGCAGGGTGCTATAGCTGAATTGTTGCCCAAATGATGCAAAAATAAAAATAACACCGACATCTCAATTTTAACAGATATATTTACCAAAATTACACAAAAAAATATCTTCACAAACTTAAGAGTAAATTTATTCAATAATATATTCAGTTTTTCTTAGACAACCTTTTTCCACCTTTTTCTACACTCTCTCCTAGTATCCTGTATTTCGCCACTCAATATGCAGGGTGCTATAGCTGAATTGTTGTCTAAATGATGCAAAAATAAAAAATAACACCGACATCTCAATTTTAACAGATATATTTACCAAAAATTACACAAAAATATCTTCACAAACTTAAGAGTAAATTTATTCAATAATATATTCAGTTTTTCTTAGACAACCTTTTCCACCTTTTTCTACACTCTCTCTCCTATCCTGTATTTCTCGCTAATTAATATGCAGGGTGCTATAGCTGAATTGTTGTCTAAATGATGCAAAATAAAAATAATACTGACATCTCAATTTTAACAGATATATTTAACAAAATTACACAAAAATATCTTCACAAACTTAAGAGTAAATTTATTCAATAATATATTCAGTTTTTCTAGACAACCTTTTCCACCTTTTCTACACTCCCTTCCTATCCTGTATTTCTCGCTAATTAATACTATTAAGGGTGCTATAGCTGAATTGTTGTCTAAATGATGCAAAAATAAAAATAACACTGACATCTCAATTTTAACAGATATATTTACCAAAATTACACAAAAATATTCTACAAACTTAAGAGTAAATTTATTCAATAATATATTCAGTTTTTCTTAGACAACCTTTTCCACCTTTTTTTCTACACTCTCTCCTATCCTGTATTTCTTGCTAATTAATATGCAGGGTGCTATAGCTGAATTGTTGTCTAAATGATGCAAAAAATAAAAATAACACTGACATCTCAATTTTAACAGATATATTTACCAAAATTACACAAAAATATCTTCACAAACTTAAGAGTAAATTCTATTCAATAATATATTCAGTTTTTCTTAGACAACCTTTTCCACCTTTTTCTACAATCTCTCCTATCCTGTATTTCTCGCTAATTAATATGCAGGGTGCTATAGCTGAATTGTTGTCTAAATGATGCAAAAATAAAAATAATACTGACATCTCAATTTTAACAGATATAGTTTACCAAAATTACACAAAAATATCTTCACAAACTTAAGAGTAAATTTATTCAATAATATATTCAGTTTTTCTTAGACAACCTTTTCCACCTTTTTCTACACTCTCTCCTATCCTGTATTTCTCGCTAATTAATATGCAGGGTGCTATAGCTGAATTGTTGTCTAAATGATGCAAAAATAAAAATAATACTGACATCTCAATTTTAACAGATATATTTACCAAAATTACACAAAAATATCTTCACAAACTTAAGAGTAAATTTATTCAATAATATATTCAGTTTTTCTAGACAACCTTTTCCACCTTTTTCTACACTCTCTCCTATCCTGTATTTCTCGCTAATTAATATGCAGGGTGCTATAGCTGAATTGTTGTCTAAATGATGCAAAATAAAAATAATACTGACATCTCTAATTTTAACAGATATATTTACCAAAATTACACAAAAATATCTTCACAAACTTAAGAGTAAATTTATTCAATAATATATTCAGTTTTTCTTAGACAACCTTTTCCTACCTTTTTCTACACTCTCTCCTATCCTGTATTTCTCGCTAATTAATATGCAGTGCTATAGCTGAATTGTTGTCTAAATGATGCAAAAATAAAAATAATACTGACATCTCAATTTTAACAGATATATTTACCAAAATTACACAAAAATATCTTCACAAACTTAAGAGTAAATTTATTCAATAATATATTCAGTTTTTCTTAGACAACCTTTTCCACCTTTTTTCTACACTCTCTCCTATCCTGTATTTCTGCTAATTAATATGCAGGTGCTATAGCTGAATTGTTGTCTAAATGATGCAAAAATAAAATAATACTGACATCTCAATTTTAACAGATATATTTAATAAAATTACACAAAAATATCTTCACAAACTTAAGAGTAAATTTATTCAATAATATATTCAGTTTTTCTTAGACAACCTTTTCCACCTTTTCTACACTCTCCTATCCTGTATTTCTCGCTAATTAATATGCAGGGTGCTATAGCTGAATTGTTGTCTAAATGATGCAAAAATAAAAATAACACTGACATCTCAATTTTAACAGATATATTTACCAAAATTACACAAAAATATTTTCACAAACTTAAGAGTAAATTTATTCAATAATATATTCAGTTTTTCTTAGACAACCTTTTCCACCTTTTCTACAATCTCTCCTATCCTGTATTTCTTGCTAATTAATATGCAGGGTGCTATAGCTGAATTGTTGTCTAAATGATGCAAAAATAAAAAATAACACTGACATCTCAATTTTAACAGATATATTTACCAAAATTACACAAAAATATTCACAAACTTAAGAGTAAATTTATTCAATAATATATTCAGTTTTTCTTAGACAACCTTTTCCACCTTTTTCTACACTCTCCTCTATCCTGTATTTCTCGCTAATTAATATGCAGGGTGCTATAGCTGAATTGTTGTCTAAATGATGCAAAAATAAAAATAACACTGACATCTCAATTTTAACAGATATATTTACCAAAATTACACAAAAATATCTTCACAAACTTAAGAGTAAATTTATTCAATAATATATTCAGTTTTTCTTAGACAACCTTTTCCACCTTTTTCACACTCTTCCTTATCCTGTATTTCTCGCTAATTAATATGCAGGGTGCTATAGCTGAATTGTTGTCTAAATGATGCAAAAAAATAAAAATAACACCGACATCTCAATTTTAACAGATATATTTACCAAAATTACACAAAAATATTCACAAACTTAAGAGTAAATTTATTCAATAATATATTCAGTTTTTCTTAGACAACCTTTTCCACCTACACTCTCTCCTATCCTGTATTTCTCGCTAATTAATATGCAGGGTGCTATAGCTGAATTGTTGTCTAAATGATGCAAAAAAATAAAAATAACACTGACATCTCAATTTTAACAGATATATTTACCAAATTACACAAAAATATCTTCACAAACTTAAGAGTAAATTTATTCAATAATATATTCAGTTTTTCTTAGACAACCTTTTCCACCTTTTTCTACACTCTTCCTATCCTGTATTTCGCTAATTAATATGCAGGGTGCTATAGCTGAATTGTTGTCTAAATGATGCAAAATAAAATAACACCGACATCTCAATTTTAACAGATATATTTACCAAAATTACACAAAAATATCTTCACAAACTTAAGAGTAAATTTATTCAATAATATATTCAGTTTTTCTTAGACAACCTTTTCCACCTTTTTCTACACTCTCTCCTATCCTGTATTTCTCGCTAATTAATATGCAGGGTGCTATAGCTGAATTGTTGTCTAAATGATGCAAAAATAAAAATAACACCGACATCTCAATTTTAAATAGATATATTTACCAAAATTACACAAAAATATCTTCACAAACTTAAGAGTAAATTTATTCAATAATATATTCAGTTTTTCTTAGACAACCTTTTCCACCTTTTCTACAATCTCTCCTATCCTGTATTTCTCGCTAATTAATATGCAGGGTGCTATAGCTGAATTGTTGTCTAAATGATGCAAAAATAAAAATAACACTGACATCTCACTTTAACAGATATATTTTACTAAAATTACACAAAAATATCTCTTCACAAACTTAAGAGTAAATTTATTCAATAATATATTCAGTTTTTCTTAGACAACCTTTTCCACCTTTTTCTACACTCTCTCCTATCCTGTATTTCTCGCTAATTAATATGCAGGGTGCTATAGCTGAATTGTTGTCTAAATGATGCAAAAAAATAAAAATAACACCGACATCTCAATTTTAACAGATATATTTACCAAAATTACACAAAAATATTCACAAACTTAAGAGTAAATTTATTCAATAATATATTCAGTTTTTCTTAGACAACCTTTTCCACCTTTTCTACACTCTCTCCTATCCTGTATTTCTCGCTAATTAATATGCAGGGTGCTATAGCTGAATTGTTGTCTAAATGATGCAAAAATAAAAATAACACCGACATCTCAATTTTAACAGATATATTTACCAAAATTACACAAAAATATCTTCACAAACTTAAGAGTAAATTTATTCAATAATATATTCAGTTTTTCTTAGACAACCTTTTCCACCTTTTTCTACAATTTATCCTGTATTTCGCTAATTAATATGCAGGGTGCTATAGCTGAATTGTTGTCTAAATGATGCAAAAATAAAAATAACACTGACATCTCAATTTTAACAGATATATTTACCAAAATTACACAAAAATATCTTCACAAACTTAAGAGTAAATTTATTCAATAATATATTCAGTTTTTCTTAGACAACCTTTTCCACCTTTTTCTACACTCTCTCCTATCCTGTATTTCTCGCTAATTAATATGCAGGGTGCTATAGCTGAATTGTTGTCTAAATGATGCAAATAAAAATAACACCGACATCTCAATTTTAACAGATATATTTACCAAAATTACACAAAAATATCTTCACAAAACTTAAGAGTAAATTTATTCAATAATATATTCAGTTTTTCTTAGACAACCTTTCCTAATCTTTTTCACACTCTCTCCTATCCTGTATTTCTCGCTAATTACGTAAAGTGCTATAGCTGAATTGTTGTCTAAATGATGCAAAAATAAAATAACACCGACATCTCAATTTTAACAGATATATTTACCAAAATTACACAAAAATATCTTCACAAACTTAAGAGTAAATTTATTCAATAATATATTCAGTTTTTCTTAGACAACCTTTTCCACCTTTTTCTACAATCTCTCCTATCCTGTATTTCTCGCTTAATTAATATGCAGGGTGCTATAGCTGAATTGTTGTCTAAATGATGCAAAAATAAAAATAACACTGACATCTCAATTTTAACAGATATATTTACCAAAATTACACAAAAATATCTTCACAAACTTAAGAGTAAATTTATTCAATAATATATTCAGTTTTTCTTAGACAACCTTTTCCACCTTTTCTACACTCTCTCCTATCCTGTATTTCTCGCTAATTAATATGCAGGGTGCTATAGCTGAATTGTTGTCTAAAAATGATGCAAAAATAAAATAACACCGACATCTCAATTTTAACAGATATATTTACCAAAATTACACAAAAATATCTTCACAAACTTAAGAGTAAATTTATTCAATAATATATTCAGTTTTCTTAGACAACCTTTTCCACCTTTTTCTACACTCTCCTATCCTGTATTTCTCGCTAATTAATATGCAGGGTGCTATAGCTGAATTGTTGTCTAAATGATGCAAAAATAAAAATAACACCGACATCTCAATTTTAACAGATATATTTACCAAAATTACCAAAAAAATATCTTCACAAACTTAAGAGTAAATTTATTCAATAATATATTCAGTTTTTCTTAGACAACCTTTCCACCTTTTTCTACAATCTCTCCTATCCTGTATTTCGCTAATTAATATGCAGGGTGCTATAGCTGAATTGTTGTCTAAATGATGCAAAAATAAAAATAACACTGACATCTCAATTTTTAACAGATATATTTACCAAAATTACACAAAAATATCTTCACAAACTTAAGAGTAAATTTATTCAATAATATATTCAGTTTTTTCTTAGACAACCTTTTCCACCTTTTTCTACACTCTCTCCTATCCTGTATTTCTCGCTAATTTAATATGCAGGGTGCTATAGCTGAATTGTTGTCTAAATGATGCAAAATAAAAATAACACCGACATCTCACCTTAACAGATATATTTACCAAAATTACACAAAAATATCTTCACAAACTTAAGAGTAAATTTATTCCAATAATATATTCAGTTTTTCTTAGACAACCTTTTCCACCTTTTTCTACAATCTCTCCTATCCTGTATTTCTCGCTAATTAATATGCAGGGTGCTATAGCTGAATTGTTGTCTAAATGATGCAAAAATAAAAAAAATAACACCGACATCTCAATTTTAACAGATATATTTACCAAAATTACACAAAAATATCTTCACAAACTTAAGAGTAAATTTATTCAATAATATATTCAGTTTTTCTTAGACAACCTTTTTCCACCTTTTTCTACACTCTCTCCTATCCTGTATTTCTCGCTAATTAATATGCAGGGTGCTATAGCTGAATTGTTGTCTAAATGATGCAAAAATAAAAATAACACCGACATCTCAATTTTAACAGGATATATTTACCAAAATTACACAAAAATATCTTCACAAACTTAAGAGTAAATTTATTCAATAATATATTCAGTTTTTCTTAGACAACCTTTTCCACCTTTTTCTACACTCTCTCCTATCCTGTATTTCTCGCTAATTAATATGCAGGGTGCTATAGCTGAATTGTTGTCTAAATTAGATGCAAAAATAAAAATAACACCGACATCTCAATTTTAACAGATATATTTACCAAAATTACACAAAAATATCTTCACAAACTTAAGAGTAAATTTATTCAATAATATATTCAGTTTTTCTTAGACAACCTTTTCCACCTTTTTCTACACTCTCTCCTATCCTGTATTTCTCGCTAATTAATATGCAGGGTGCTATAGCTGAATTGTTGTCTAAATGATGCAAAAATAAAAATAACACTGACATCTCAATTTTAACAGATATATTTACTAAAATTACACAAAAATATCTTCACAAACTTAAGAGTAAATTTATTCAATAATATATTCAGTTTTTCTTAGACAACCTTTTCCACCTTTTCACACTCTCTCCTATCCTGTATTTCGCTAATTAATATGCAGGGTGCTATAGCTGAATTGTTGTCTAAATGATGCAAAAATAAAAATAACACCGACATCTCAATTTTAACAGATATATTTACCAAAATTACACAAAAATATCTTCACAAACTTAAGAGTAAATTTATTCAATATATTCAGTTTTTCTTAGACAACCTTTTTCCACCTTTTTCATGTTCTTCCTATCCTGTATTTCGCTAATTAATATGCAGGGTGCTATAGCTGAATTGCTGTCTAAATGATGCAAAAATAAAAATAACACTGACATCTCAATTTTAACAGATATATTTACCAAAATTACACAAAAATATCTTCACAAACTTAAGAGTAAATTTATTCAATAATATATTCAGTTTTTCTTAGACAACCTTTTCCACCTTTTTCTACACTCTCTCCTATCCTGTATTTCTCGCTAATTAATATGCAGGGTGCTATAGCTGAATTGTTGTCTAAATGATGCAAAAATAAAAATAAATCGACATCTCAATTTTAACAGATATATTTACCAAAATTACACAAAAATATCTTCACAAACTTAAGAGTAAATTTATTCAATAATATATTCAGTTTTTCTTAGACAACCTTTTCCACCTTTTCTACACTCTCTCCTATCCTGTATTTCTCGCTAATTAATATGCAGGGTGCTATGG
>JBBBDQ010019140.1:0-19783 GCA_037127315.1 Ascarosepion bandense | reverse complement strand
GGATGAAATAAAGAGGATATTGGAGTCTTTGAAAATGTTTTCTATGTATATTTCTCCTTTCGGTAAATATTGAGGTCTTATTCGAATCCTTGGTGCTCTTAAATAGAATTCTATAATTATTTCTGATTTGATCTTGTTACACTGGTGGGAATATAAATCAGTAGGTCATTCTTGTTGGTAGCTGTTCTGTAAACCTCAAACTGAAGTTCTTTATTTCTCTGTAGCAAGATAGAGGAAGGGTAAGTGTGGTTAGAATCAAAAAGTAAAGTCTATTGTGGATTCAAAGATTATTTGCTTTGTTAACAGATCATCTAAAATGAGCATTCTTAAATTTTGTAAAACCAATAAGATATTCGTTCTTGTATATAAATACTTGAAATACAAAGCAAAATCTTTGCATTTGCTTTGATAGAGAAAATAATACATATCAGTGGCTAATTTTACTTTTCTTTATTCATATTGTCCTTTTACAGATTATACACTATCTGAAATATATATACTTAATGATCTGTGAGAGTGTCAGATTTTCCAGGCCTCTTTTCCTCACTTGTGTTTCCAAATTTCAACTGTCTTTTTTCTTATCCTGCATTATAATTGTCCTATTTGTTCTCATATTTAGACTTCCTCATCGCTCTGGCCATCTTATTCTTCTGAAGAACCTCATCGCCTACCTCAGAGGCTCTCTTTTATCGTTCTGGCCATCTTATTCTTCTGAAGAACCTCATCGCCTATTACCTCAGAATCCTGCTTCTTCATCTGTGAGAAAATCGTGCAGCATTTCATTGGCAATATAGGAGAAAATGTGTGCATAGAAGTTCAACACTCTTTTCTAGTTAAATGTTCTTATTTTTTAATATTTTACTTAGTTTCATGAAGGCACCTTTCACTATTCAGTGTACCATCATATTTCTTTATTGTACCCATCATCCATTTTCTGATGTCACTCACAAGCACCAATATTCAGCATTTGATTCGCAAAAGTAATTCTCTGGATTTTTTTTTTTGTCAATTCATATGTTTTTTCAAATAACAACTGATTGAAGTATTTGAAAACAGGAACAGAAACTTATTTTTAATCAGGGAGACAGCTGAAATGTTTAATGAAGAAAGCAGGCCTAGAGTGTTTGATACTCACAGGACATGCAAAGCAACAGGAACAATATTTTCATAGTTTCTGCTCTGACAGGTTGGGTTACTGGTGCCCCCTCCACAGAATTTACTCGGGCAACCAGACTGGCAACATGGTCACCCTTTTGCTGGTTCGATCAGCAAATGCAGGCAACAATTCTATTCCACCAAGGACTTTTCTCGCGTTTTCTCATACTATGTGGGCTTCCCCTTCCATATACTTGCTTTCCTGACGGAGATAACCTTCAGGAATTTCAATGCAAGTCAATTCCCATCTCTTATCCGCTGGTAAGCCTTTCTACATACCCCATATATCTTGTTCTTTTCCTTTCTCTCTACCTTCACAACTGTCTTCACTCCTGTGTTCCTTATCCTTCACCTTTTTCTCTTTCACTCCTTGTGGCTTTTCGTCTTTGTCACTCTCCTCACTGCCTAATACTTCAACTGTCTTATATAACCCCAGCACATCAGTGGTGTTAACGCCTTGCTTGGGGTGAAATGATTAAATAAAAAGTATTAAAAATAAAACAGTGCAAAAGAGCAAATAACCTCCTTTCATCTCGTCTCGTTCAAGAAAAACTGAAAAAAACAGGAGAGGATGGGAAGGTACTTTCTATGTGGTAGACTGGTTGCAACAAGGCTCTAGAACAATCTGTCCTGTTATTAAAAAGATACTTAGAGGAACAGAAAATAGGAAGTTGTGGAGAAGCATGATATACACAACCCAAACGGATTTAACACTAAAAAAATAAAAATAAAAAATAAGAAAGTTTTTCAGAGACAAATATAGATGTAAAAAAGTTGCGTATGCTAATCTTTCAAGAGTTCTGCTAGCCTTGAAAATCAGCATACGTATTCTTGGCATTTTTTGGGTGGAGGTGTCTGTTACTGAAAAATAAGGCATATTATTTTTTATGTTTCTTTTTGTTTGTTTGTTTTTTTTTGCCAACAAAAGAGAATATGCATTTTTTTATGCAGAAATCTAAAAATGTCTATTAATTTGTATGTTAAATTATTTCCACTTGCGATGTTGACTTGTGTTTGTAGTGCGCCTATTATTAGTGGCCTAATATTGACGACAGTTTTTCATTAAGTGGAAATTGATATGTTTGCTTTCAGTCTGCTTTCCAATAAATCTACCCACACCACGTGATTGAATGAATGAAAGAAAAATCGTCAGAAAAAGAAAGGGAATAGTAAAAACTACGGAATTTACGGTGAGCAATCTATTGAACGTCTTCCATAGATAAGCTAAGATACCCATGTTTTGCCCTCTGTTTAAGTGCGCGTCTTTATTCAGCTGATGTCAGTCTGACTTCCTTGGAGATGAGGAGAGACTATCTTTTTGTGGGTCAGCTATTTGATATTTAGGTCAAGGCTTGGGTAAAGAAGGTGTAACAGACTAAAAAGATTAAATATTTGGCCGGTCGTTTTAACCTGAGTTTGAAATGGTGATGATTTTTCCATATTTATTCTTTTGATTTTTAAATTTATACACACACAATTAGGTACCTCCACTAAATCGCTGAAAAACAGCATGTGCTTGTAGTATGAATTAAAAAAAAACCCAAACTTAATAAAAACGAACTTTTTCCATCAAAATGTGTAAGAGGAAGGAATCGAAGTATTTTTAATTATTTTAAAAAAATTTTAATCTCATATACGTTTGAAATTTTGGTAAAAATCTTATATGATTTTATCCGAATTAACAAATCGTTCGAGAGTTTACAATGGAAAACGTAATAACTCAGTTTTTTTGTTTTTGTTTTTTCCGATAACAAACACATAGAGTGGAAAATTTTGCAAAAATCAAGTAATTGTCAGATTTTAATGAAACTTTCAATTTCAGTAACGAATGATTGAAATTATTTTGAAAAATCTTGGTAAAAATATTATTATATATTTTTGTTGCATCTATTTACTTACTCCACGTAAATTTTGTTGCGAAAATTGGTTTTAACGCGGGACATTGGCGAATGTAAATTATCTAATTAAGAAATACTGAAAACTTAATAAAAACGAACTTTTTCCATCAAAATGTTTATAATATTAAGAGGAAGTATCAAAATATTTTTTAATTATTTTAAAAAAATATTTAATCCTTCTAATACGATCGAAATTTTGGTAAAAATCTTTTGTTGGTTTTTTGGCGAGTAAGCAAATCGTTACGAGTTTACCAATGGAAAACGTAATAACTCAGTTTGTTTGTTTTTTTTTACCGGTGACAAACACATTAAATTGTAAATTTTTGCAAGAAATCAAATAATTGTCAAGTTGCCGTGACTTTCAGAAGGTATTAAAAAATGATTGAAATTATTTTGAAATTATTATTTTTAAAACATCTTGGTAAAAAAAAATATTTATGATTTTTTTACATCTATTACCTCACTCCACGTAAATTCATGAAATTTTAGGAAATTAAATTTTGTTGCGAAAATTTGGTTTACAGTAAGTTGAAACGCAGGACATTGGCGAATGTAAATCATCTATTTTTGAAAAATTTTGCCTGTTTCGAAAATCAACGCACAATATAGTAAAATAAAAAAATGCAATATAACTCTAACATTTTAAGCTTTTAATTGCTTGAATAAATTATATAGGTGGGACATTAGTGCCAAGAATAAAAAGAATTTTCGTTTTACTAATGAAATTTTAAAAATTGTTTTTTCCTTTTTATTTTTTATTTTATTTTTAATTATAATAACTATAAAGTTCCAAAAAATATTTTTAAATACTTCAAAGATTTCTTGAATTAATTTATAAAACTATTAGGCGAAGATTGTATTTACTAATCGAAGAAATTAAAAAGTTTAATAAAAATCCTCCTATGTTTAAAATAATAAACTTTTTGTGTGTGTATTTGAAGTTTTTTTTTTACGGTAATTTCTATATTAATGACAAAAGCTCATGTTTCCAGAAATTCTTCCCCTTAGAGGAAAAACATTTATACAATTATATCACTTGTGATCGCTACATACACTTATCTCTCATCCATCAACTTATTAACATTTGAAATATGGAGGACAGGTAAAAAAAGTTCAGCTCTATTGATTAAGAAATAGTTTTATTCTAAATTTCATGCTATAAATGAGTAATACTTGTAAATCAGATTAATTTAACATTACATTTGCTAATTTTTCTAAAAAATACTGTCACAGATGTATATTTTTATTTTTTAAAACGAGAAATTAACTTTTGTTTTACAAAATGAGTCGGTGTTCAAAAATGTCCGAAAATTGAAAAATTTCAGATTCCAATGAATATAATTCCTGTTTGAAATACACCGAAATTTTGCTTTCTGAAATAGTAAAGTTAATCATTTAGCTTTCAATTAAAAATGTTTAAGAAAACTTTTTTATCTTTTAAAAATTCATTTAAAAGTGACTTATTGAAAATGAGTGGAGGCATATTTCTAAAAATAGAGATGGAGGAAAGATTAAATAAAAATATATAGTGAAATTATGTCTCTCTAGTTTTTATTGTTTCTTCAGGGGATCATCCAGCAGGCATTACCTCTCCTTCAGAAGTAGGACTGGGGTCCCTAAAAAAAGAGGAAGTGCCAAAGGAGGGGTGGGCAGTTTTTCCATAATTATTGTTGTACAGGTTAAAAATATTTTGAATCTTGACCTTGTGTCACATTCAGTGACAACGTAGGCGCACTAAGTACTTTTTTGTTCAGCAAATTTGCGAACAAAGAAATATTTAATTGAAATTCATCTTAAAACAAACATATCTCAAATGCGCTTTTCCCTATTTGTTTAATAATCATTTTACTAAAGGAAAGTAAGACTGCGACTGGTGTGCAGGGGGTTACAATGAGAGAAAATGCATGGTACAGGGGATGCTGAAAGGCTAAGTTTTGGACAGTTGGAAATAGATGATGGCAATTGACATTGCGTTTAAAACTTTTGTTGATATAATTATCAGGGCGAGTATATGGAAGAGAGTTTTACTTACAGGCGAGAAGAACTGAAAGAAGCAAGGTAGGAGAAGTGGTATGGTTACATTTGACTATTTTGACATTAAAAGGGTGGGACCTAGGTGCCAGTAGCACAGTAAATTCATCGGGGCACGGGAAAGACGCTTGTAAAGCTGAAGCTGCAAAATATTTGGAGAAAAATTGGGAAGCCACATCCCATTGGTGAGAAAGTGACTGATTTTGAGTTACTAAGTCATGATCAGTTACGTTGCAGATCCTTCTTTGGATTTTGTTGAAAGACACCCCCACCTCGGTGAAACTAACATGAATAACCAGAACACCCAACCGGATAGCAACCAATATTCAATGAGTTGGACAAAAAATTCATTTGGCTTTCTTAGAATCCAAAACAAAAAAATACACTATATGACTTCTCAAAAAGTTAAAAAAAAAAAACTAAATGAAAAACTGAAATTTGTTATCGGGATTTGTTTCATATGTTACTATCCTTGAAAAATCAAATTACAAATTACATTTCAATTTTTATTTTATTTTTATATATTTATTTGTGCACTTTAAATCAGATTGCACATTTATTTTATTTTCTGAGTTTGAGCAATTTACAATGAATTTAGACAGGTTGGAGCAATTTACAATGAATTTAGACAGCCAACTGCCCCACCTCTTATTAATTTTTGTAAAAATTTAATAAAAATATTTCTATATATAAAAATATTTAATAATATTTGTTTGAAAATTATTTTTAATAAATACTGAATATTTGCATATATTCATTACAATGAAAGTAATGTTGCCCATGACCAGCTTTAAACGTGATTTTATTAAGTGTGGGTTGTTTGGATTTAATGTAGATGGCCTCCAATATCTGAAGGTTCTTTTTAAAGGTGTGTATTAATAGAAAACTATTCAAATTTTGGAGAATTTTGTCTTCATTTTCAACTGAAATTAAAGCCAAAATACGATGTTTAAGCAGCTCATGATTAAACATAATAGACTTTCATTGTCTCTTATATTTGTAATATATATATGACTGATATATGTATGTATATAAATGGATTAAAAACTTAGTTGGGCGATTAAAGTTTATTTGCGTTACTGGAAGAAAGGCATGGAAAGGAAATCTGATTCCTTTTACAACCTGAAAAATATACTACATTGAAGATTCACAAGTCACTTAGAATGACCTACAATGACATTATTGAAGTCTTGGCTTTTATCATAAACATCCGTTACAAACGCTTCCAAGTGGAGCCAAAATGTCTGATGCAGACTTTTTAGAACTCTGTTTGAAAAAATATTATCCTATATTTCCCTCCTTGCTTACGAAAAAGTAAAAAAATGAATATTAGAAGAAAAAGAAGAAAAAAAAACACATACTTCTTTCAACCATACCAACATTATTGCAACTCAACACATACACACACACACACAAAGTGTGTGTGTTCAAATGTATATATATTTTTGATATGTATAGAGTGAATCAAAATTCTGTTAACATTTATAATTTTTATTTACAGGTTTACACTTATGACTGACTGACATTGGAGCACAGAAGGGTGGTTGCAAACTTGATGGAAAACATTTGGATTGTGAAATTTGAATGATTTTCAGATTATACCCACCAATTTATCGCATCTATGACAGGTTTGTATCCACTGGATCAGTAAAAGACAACTCTCAAAGGAAGAGCAATCCAGAACAGGCAGACGTAGCAGACTTTGCTACCATGCAGCAGGCTACTGAGTTCATCTAAATTGACAAGACGTTGCAGTCTGAAAACAGGGATTCCACAGAGAGAACAGTATGCCGAATTCTATCAGACTGGCATGCAATTACATAACAATCGTCAACAAGTTGTCCTAGCTTTGACGGCTCAGTAAAAATGGTTTCAAGCAGAATGCCTGAAATGTCCAAATGGGATTCAGTGATGAAGCCACCTTTCCATATCTAAGTGGTCATGTTAAGCAACATAACACCATTTCCTGAAGGTACCAAAAATCCATGTATCATTTGAGAGCATGAATGGGCCCCCAGTAAATGTGTGGTGTGCTCTAACTGCTACTGTTGTAATTAGCCCATATTTTTTACAAGTTCAATGGTGACTGCTAATGTTTATTTACAAATGTAAAGGTTTGCCATTGATAACATATCAGATGAGCAGACTATTTCCAACAGGATGGTATACTGCCTCATTTTGCCCAAGGCATATTTCAAGCTTGTCTTGATCAAACTTTCCTAAATCATTGGATGGGTTACCATTGGCAGGGGAGTGTGGTGGCCATGCAATGACCACCCACTCCCCTGATCTGACACCAGCCATGACTTTTGATTATGGGGTATAATAAAGGATCACATGTATAGCAAAAAGTTAGACACATCAAAGAAATCAGGACAGAATAAAAGGTGTAATAAAACTTTTTAGCCATGGAGCAGTGTCCAAGGCACTTAATTATACTGTTGAAGTTGCTGGTTTTGCACATCAATGCATGCTATGGTGGACAGGTGGAGATTGTTCAGTAAACACTGAATAAATGATTCCTTTCACTAATAGTGTTAACATAATTTTGACTCCTCTGTATATTTGCTTACATAAATGTAAATGTGTGTGTGTGCGTGTGTGTGTTAAAATTAAGAGATACTTATTCCATGGTTAAACACCACATATAGATATTGTGTTCATCAAGTTTTAGTAGACCTCAACAGAATGCAAAAAGCACTGGACGGCCGTTTCGTCGTATGTTGGGACTCACTCAGCAGTGCACATCCACTGCCAGGAATTGAAATCAGCCAGTTGTGGTATCAAGCAAGTATGTCATACCAACTGTACCACTGGCTCCGTTGACGAAGGGTAACGAATTAAACTCGATAAGCACCGCTCATTGACATATTCCGTGGTGAAACTCATCCGCTTGAAAGTAGTTGTGGCTCTGGGAGGCCTCCATGTTGAGTCTGAGGCCCTGTGGGTAGATAAATGGATGTTCAACATTGCCATCACTAGTGATCACTCGAAACACCATGATGTTAACTGGATATCATCCAGCTCTTTCTAAATCCTTTGTATTTGTCCTCAGATTAACACCCAAATCAGTCAGTTAAGTGCCGTATAGTGATACACGCTTTCGGGTGATCATATCTCGAAAAGAGACATGACTGAATGGGCGAAGGTTATCCTGCTTTCTGCAGTAGACTGGTTGCCAGCCAAGGCTATACAGCGAATCTGTCCTTTATTTAACCCATAACTGGAGGGAAGAGACAGATTAATACCTTTCCAGGGAGTATTTGCGTAAGTGAATGCAAGGAATTCAACTGGAATTCGAACTCGGCTCCCCGATTTGTTCTGATTCGATATCCACTGCCACAACGCACATCCGGTGCAAATGCCAAGCAGTACTGCATCCATTTTTCTGACTTCTGTTGGAGTGAATTGCGTAATGGTGATCTTTTTCTCACGGGCAATTCTCAACTGACCCTACTATACTGTGTCGTCCGACAAAATAAAAAAACAACTTACAATGCTCATTCACGAAATCAAAATATTAAATGGCGACCATTGCCCATCGCACCGAATATATTTGCATTTTTCCCCCTCTTTCTCTATTACTAACTATTGAAGTTGAAGTTTTCTTTTTCTTTTTAATGTTTGAATGATTGCATTAATAATTTAAAAAAATTGTTACCAGGACGAGGCATCCATTCGAATTTATTCTCCGAGTCTATCTACGACGAGGCGCTCATCGACATTTACCTCAGTGACTTTTGTGTGTTTGCGTCTATGGGTGTATGATCATCGTATTTAATGTCTCTTATTATTTGTATAAATCTTTGTCGTAGGTCTTTCTTCGACTCAAGGCTGATATGTGACTTCTTACACCCCTTACACCTTTAAGGACGACAGAGCCATATGACTTTTGGTCGATTCACCCCATCATGATGTGAGTGAGGGTTGTCGTCTCTGCTAAGAAATAATTATACACACCAATTTTAAAATATTTTTACGCGCTTTCAAACAATTGAATTCGTCATGAGTGTGGGAGGCGTGGTAGGCGCTTAATGCAAAAATGTCCTGATCTCATATAAGTTTTACAACCTCAAGGTTTTTTATGAATTAAGTTTGGCACATACTGATCATAGTATGTTGTGTGTGTGTGACGTGGCAGGTCAGTTAAAGAGATTCATTCGTATGTCAAGAAGAAAGAGGAAGTGTAATATAGAGTTGAAAAGAAGAGCAAGATTTAATTAGAGAGAAAGACTGCTAAAGTAAATGTTAGTATTTGTAGCGATGTAATTTAAAACAAAAAGTTAAAAAGAAAAAGATAACTGGCAAATTATGCTTGTGAAAGAAAGAATGAATGAAACCAAAATTGGAAGAGTCAAATATTGGAACAAAAAAAAAAAGTGGGGCTTTCAACAGAGAGGTGGAAAGAAGAAAATTTAAATATATTTGAGAGTTGACAGAGAAAGAATTTATATTTGAGACTATAACTATAAATATCACGCTTGGGTAAGAAAAGGTATGAAAAAGAAAAGAAATAACTTATTTAAGTAGTAGCAGTGTTCTTTCTCTTACTAATAAAATCGAGTAGTGAACAGTTATTTTCCTTTCTCATCTCATCTGACAAACCGATCCATTCATGACACACTCCGGCCGTTGTTATCAATTCTGATCTTCACTTTTTTTTCTGTCTTCTTTAAAAATGTTTGACTGGTTGTTGCCTTGAAATTTTTTGTTAAACTTTTGATAGACGACCAGCTGTGTCACATTTTTATTGACTATTTAGTTATTTATCTATTTATTTTTACTTTCTGAGCGAAATGTTGGGTAGAAAAAGCCGGCCAGAAATGACCTAAGAGAAAAACCTGATAGGCCCATCCTAAAGGTTGATGAGTGCTTCTTTTTTCTTTCTCTTTCTCTTTCTTTTTCTTCTCTCTTTTGACTTTATGTGACTCTCTGAAAAAAATCACATTTCTTTGCTGTTTCTGATTTTCAAAATAAAACCTTTTTTGGTCCAGGCCTTAAATAATTTTATTTCAATTTATTCCTGTTGCTCTCTCTCTCTCTCTCTCTCTTTCTCTGTTCCCCGTCACTTTTGTTGCTCTCTCTCTGTCCTTTCCTTTCTTTTTGATTCAATCGATTCAGATAATTTAATTCTGTACCACCCCACCTCTCTCTATGACTAAATCCACTTCAACTCACAATCCTTAACTGTCAGCATGCAGATTTCTTTCACACAAAATTCAAATAAAAGCCTTATGTACAAAACCTAGTCTGATACAAGGCCATGTAAGGAGTTTTTCATTTTGAATCTAATCCACTCTCTAATCTTATGAACTACAGGAAATGTGTGCCATAAAACACCCAAAAACTATTTATTCCGGCTTAACCTGGCTTTAAAGCCGCAAATGAAGAGTTAACTCAATGAAAAATCAGTCGCACTACAGTAGTAATCGTATGCGAGAAACATCTAATTCAGTTTTAAAAGTTATAAAATATAACTTTAAAACCTTTTATTTTTTTATTTTTTAAAATCATATCACCACGAGCAAAGCGGTAATGCCACTGATGTGCAGGGGCTACATAGGGTGAAAGATTAGAAAAGAGAAAACCGAAAACCGCATCTAAACGAAACAAGGGATGAGCCTCTTCACCTGTTCAATAGACGAGGGTGGAGTGTAGACCGGAGCAAATAGTTTAGTCTATTGATTTATCAAAGAGAAAAAGAAATTACTCTTTTTAAAAATATTTTAGAGTCCGTTAAGAAATACTGCAATTTGCATAAACGGACACAAGGAAATTCCTTTAGTTTTAATTCACCTAAATTGTAAATTTTAAAACCACCTAACAACTTTAAAGGTCATCACACATCTTTCCTAATTTTAAGTGCTGATTTTTCAATTTTGTCGGCATATGTCATTTTCTTTTCAGAATGTAAAAATTTTAATTCTCGAAATAAAAATTTATAAGAATCATGAAATGAAAACGGAAACCAGAAAGAACTGTCGCATTTTAAAACTTTTTAATAAATGCTAAAAAATAGGATAGTGTAAAAAAAAAAAAAAAGTTGTATAGTTTTTACTTTTATTTTCTATTAACTTTACTTCATATATTTAGAAATACTGTAATTTAAAAATTAACTAAGACTTGATTTCAATAATAATAAAAGCAAATCTCGAAATAAGTACAAATGTGACTATATTTCAATAAAAGTAAAAGTAAATTGTATTTTTTTTTCCTGACTAGAAACTTGAGTAGAGTCGTAAAGCTGTGTAGAGTCGTAAAAGATTTTCCATACTTTTAATTTATTCAAACTAATGTTCCTATCTTGATTGTTATAGATGTCATGAACACAACAAAAAAAGCAATGATAACTGGGCTCAAAAATCGCCTAACATTGAATTTCAATGCTTCAGAAGAGCACCATTGATGTCTTTCAGATTGACAGCTTAGTTCCTATAAGTTGGTTGCTGTAATCAGTTGATTATGAGTTCAATCCCTGGATCAGTAGATACAACATAATGCGATAATCATATATTCCATATCAGGAAAACAATGGACACCTGAAGATATAACCTGTAGGTACTTGACTGAAACCCTCAGGTACAATATGCTGCAATCTTTGCCAGACGTATTTACATTTCATGACCGACTGTTACTACTACTAATAGTCTAGGCATCTCATTACCAATAAGCCAGAATCATGACCATAAAAAATCGAATATAAGCCACCATCCAAACAAAAAACATAACATTTTCTTTCTCTAACATCCATGGTATTCATGTCAACTTTTGCCATGGAATTGTTCCTCTTTGAAAATCCTCCAAACATCTCCGATCTCTGAAACTAACTCTGCAAACCCCTTCTCTAATTTTCAGTGTAGCGACCTTCCTCTTAGGAAGAACTCTAATGTCTACATGCATGGCCTGGAAGTTTATGTCAATGAACATCTCCCTTTGAATAGGAAAATTCTCTTGAAGCTCCAGACCATTCTTACATGTCTTTGCCTCTCTCTATTAAACTATTAAACTATATTGCTCCCCTTTCTCTCATGACTGCTGATAACTAGTATGGTATATTTCTGACACTATAGACAGGGGCCATTGCTACATACATTTGCACATGTATCTGTGTTTAGTGACTTTAATACCCATCATGACAACTCGCTTAAACATTCTGTCGATCTTGCTGTTGTCCAATCTCTGAACTTCTCAATCACTCACTAAAGTCATTATGATTCCCCCACATTTCCCAAGTAATCTGAAGGAAATGTTTCTCTTCTAGATTTCTTCTTTACCTCGATCCTTGACTCATGTCATGCTATGCCCACTCTTCACTCTTAAAAATTCTGACCATGCAGTGGTATCTGGAAATATTTCTTTCTGCTCCCCCTGCATCCAAGAATCATATGCCAAGAAAAAAATATTACCAACAATACATTTTTGAAGAAAAAACTACCACTTAACACATTTTTGAAGGAAAACAAAATATCCTCAACAACATATATTTGAATACAAAACTAGAAAACATTTCGAAAAATATTTAAAAATGTAGACATTTGAATTTTGAGGAAAACTTACATTAATGCCACACAAATTACAGACAGTTGATTTCCTGCATGAAATATTTAGCAAAAAAAAAAAAAGCTTTCAATTTTTAATTTTATTTTCTGAAGTATGAAATATTAAAAAAAAAAGGCTTAAATAATTAAATTAACCATTGGAACTTTTTTTTACATGTTTTGTTTGTTTGAAAAAACGCTTCTTTTTTTTTTTAATATTTCTTTTGTTTCAAAATTACGGGGGGAAATATTCACATTTTTTTGTTGACCAAATGAATTTTTAAAACGTCAGAATTAGAATTAAATATAAGGCTTATTTTTTAAAATTTTCTTTTAGTCGCATTTTGACACGTGAGATTTGATTTCTGTGACATAATCTAGCAACCATCTTAGATATTACATATTTTACGGGGCAAATGTACACAATAGGCTCCATCGTAGGAAACATAATTACGTGTTGCATTTTGACCGGCAATAGTTAATAAATACATGGTAGTTTTCTTAGCTGTAAGTGGTCACATGGTTGTAGAAATTACAGCTAAACATTTATGTATATATGTGATAAAGTTTTTCCATATATATATATATATATATATATATATATATATATACATATCAAAAATCTTTTTTTAACAAATATATTTACAAAACACACAAAAAATATTTGGTATACTAAAGAGTAAATTTATTCAATAAAATTGCCATTGGCTTCAGCCACA
Organism: Ascarosepion bandense; assembly: GCA_037127315.1. Classification (NCBI taxonomy): domain Eukaryota; kingdom Metazoa; phylum Mollusca; class Cephalopoda; order Sepiida; family Sepiidae; genus Ascarosepion; species Ascarosepion bandense. The sequence continues at coordinate 6,442 of JBBBDQ010019140.1, read as the reverse complement.
GTCTCCAAACAATTTTGGAATCTCCTCCAGCTCTTCTGGAGAGTTTCTTTGTTGAAGTTGGCAAATGCTACCATAATTCTTACCTTCAGTTCATCTTCGGTGTTATAAGGAGTTTTGTTGGTTACTCGCTCAACTGCACCCCTACGCAATAAGTAAGGAGAACTAGGAGGTCATACGTAAGGGATCATGTGGTCACTGTATAATTGCTTGAGTAAGATAATTAAAAAAAGAAAGTTTGATCCATTTGCCATACAACCAGAATGGTATTGGATTTTCTACTGCAACAGTTGACAAAGCGAAATTGCTTGGTTAAGTTAAATGTCTGTCTCTAAGAATCAACCACATTTTTAGCATTTTGCAGTTCATCATTAGTTGGATTGAAAAAATGGTCTTGACCCCAGTTTGGCTCAGTCAACATTGACTTGGTTTTTGTAATACCATATTTTAAACAAAAATAGGTGGGTGGGTGTTTTGGAGTTGTTCTTGTAGCTTTCCTTTATTTTATAAGAGCCATAAATTTGCCTATCATCCACTTCATACTCCTTCCCAATTTTTTTTTTAACAGGAGTAGAAATTTATTCCTTGTTTCATGTTTAGGATTATATTTCCTGTTCCTTCTAAAGTCTTCTTATTCTCTTTCATGCCAAGCAGCCTCTTTGTGTCTTAGTTACATTATCCCCTTACTTGTGAGACATGACACAAATGACTTCAAAGTGCTAAGAAGAAAAGATTTTTTAATGATTGTAACAGCAAATAAAATTGGCCATTGTGTTCTCGAATGCTTTATTTTGGGAATTCCTGCAGGACAGAAATAAAATATATCCAACTGCCCCTATTAATGAGATGAAAGCAAATGTCACTGTAGCCATCTGCCTTGGCCAAATAATTTGGTTGAATTTTTAAGAAATAAAATAAGAATTAAAGTTTTCTGTCTTTTTTGTGTGATTTTTTCATTCATTTTCCCCAACATTTCCTGATTTGGCAAACATGGACAAACATGTGCCGCAATAAGACATAACGTCAAAGGAATGGTTTTCACATGACACGGCTTCTTTTAATATCCTTCATTTTCTTTTCTTGAGAATTTAGAACAAAAATATTAAACACAATTTATAAGATTATTTATTTATAAGAATAATATTATATTTACAAAACTCTAAAAACTATTACAGGTAGGACTAAAGCAATGATGATCATTTACTAATTTATAAAGAAATAAATATAAAAATATTTTAGTCATAAATATATAAACATTAAATTATTAAAATATGAAAACCAATTATGAGGAAATATTTATTGGTTTCATAAAGTTTGAATCAACTGGCAACTAGCCAATGTTTTGTCAACCATTTCAATAAGCAATAAAATAGTGCTCAAATATAATAAATAAATATTTTTGGTGTCAATTCTTAAGAGCTAAGAAAATAAATAACTTTACTTTGATATCTTTAGAGTTTTGTTCCAATTCTAATCATTGCTTTTTAAAGCAATAAACATTGTCAAAAAGTGAAGGTAATTAAAAAGAAAAGCAGTGTTGGGGGAAGGTGGGGGTATCCTTTTGATGCCATGTCTTATTGTGGCATGTTTATCCATTTTTGTTCTTACATTTTCATTATCTTTTATGTGTCTGATATAAATACCTTGGCCTATAAGTAGAAGCATCAGTAATATGGTAGCTTCTAATTTGCACAAAAATATTTATTTTTCAACATAATTTTCTTCCTTGTAAATGCACTTAATTCAGTGGTAAGTATATTTTATTTCCAATAAAATCAATATCAGTTAGGAAAGAAATAAATCCTGCAAAGCATTTCAGGTTTTGCTTTGAGTGGATTTCTATTTTTAAAAACTCTTGAAGATAATCGGAAAGACTTAGTGAAATAGAAATCATATTTGGGTGGTCACTAGTGATGTGGATATTATGCCTCCCATTCATCTTTCCACAGTGACTCAAGTTCAACACAGGGGCCTACATCAAGTGCTATGAGGAGGTAGTGCTGCTCTGGGGCAAGAGGGTGGCTGCTAGAAAACCCTATGTCTAGCAACATGATTCTGCACCATGCCACACAAGCAGGAGGACCACGTCATGGTTGTCAGACAATTTTTTGCGGTCACATCACCCATTACACCTGGCCATCTAACTCCCTAAACTGCAACCCACTTCATTAATGTGGTATGCAGTTGAGAAAGAAACCCAATAAAACTTCTTGTAACGCCAAAGATTAACTGAAGGCAAAGAAATATGGCAGCATTCACCAACTTAAGCAAAGGAGACCGTCAGAAGAGTTGTAGATGATCGTCTGGAAGCCGTGTTGAAGCCAATGACATTTTTATTGAATAAATTTACTCTTTACTATTTCAAGATATTTTTGTAATTTTATTAAATATATCTGATAAAATGAGATGTCATTGTTATTTTCATTTTCGCATAATTTAGACGAAAATTCATCCATCGCCACTCAATGAAGTGGGGGTCACTGAAGAAGATTGTTGTATGAGCAGTAAGGAAAACAGCCAATGAAGATAAGTGTGAAAAATAACGGTTAAACCTAAACTTGAAGAAGTTCAAAATGGAAAGGATTCTCTTGGGAGTCGATTCCACAAAGTAGCGTTTCATGGGAAGCTGTTAGAGTGGGACTTCTTTCTTATAATGGAATATGAAAGGAATGAGGATTATTTGACTGTGTACGTGACATAGCCGGTCTTTACTGTGAGTTTTTAGAATTAGTGGGACTAACTAATGGAGAACATTTATCATGAAAATGTCGATGGAGTCGTGAGTCGTCTGTGGGGAAAAGAGGTTGTAAAGGTAGAGCATAATTTATCACCTACAAGGACGTGTAATGCTTTTGGATTCATGTTAAGACCGGAAAAATAAAAAACCTGACCGCTCCTATCCAGATATGGAAGCAGTATTCCATTTTCGGTTTGACCTGGTATCTTGTAAAGGCAGAGCATAGCAGGGCAGCGGGGGTTCAGGTGCTTACTGAGCGTTACACAGAACCCAATTTTTTCCCCAGCCTTTTTAAAGATGTACCATGAATATGAATTCCGCTTGAGGTTCGGGTGGGGTTAAGTCTTAATAGGCGTTCAAGACAAGGGCCATCCTTGAAGTTGACAATCCAAAACAATTGATCTACAAAACCATGAAAGTAAGTTGGTCTAAATATCAAACTTTAGTTTGTTCAATAAAGAAAATTGTTCGTCTATACTTCTGAGATGAGGTCGTTATTTACACTATTTACATTGTTCGGACTATTGTCCTCATATTTACGACAGTTGTACGCTCCGGCCTTCTTGAGGTGCTAGGAAAATCGAACCGAACCCTTTATTATGATCACTTTCAGAGGTATATAATTCTCATTCCGTGTGCGATACCACTTCTAATGGCCATGTAGTTATCTCCCTTAACTTTCTAAGTCAAATTCAGAAAGAAAATATCCGGAAATATTCTCAGATTCTGCTTTTTTGAATTGTGATGACTTCCTCGGAATGATAGTGGAGTAGTTTATCGTTGCCTTCTTTACGGTTTTTGAATTTAAGAGCAGTTCTTCTGCTATTCTGCTGATGGAAGGGAAAAAATAAACTCATGCCTTTCCCGAAGCCGACGCGACAGACGAGGCCGGCATTTGAAATTAGTTCTCCGATAGTCAGTTGTGCTTAGTTTAATTTGTAACGTGTATATATATATATATAATGTCAGTCAGTTAAGATACACGCTTTGGGCGATCATATCATAAAAGAGACGTGACTGACTGGGTAAAAGATTATCCCTCAGTAGTTTGCCATTGCTGTTTGCGGTAGACTGGTTGTCAGCCAAGGCTATAGAACCCAATCTGTCCTATTATTTAACCCATAAGTGGAGGGAAGTGACGGATTAATACCTTTCCCAAGGGTATTTGTGCGAAAAATGAATGCAAGGAATTCAAACTCGGCTCCCCGATTTGACGTTCCGAGTCGATATCCACTACACCACAACACCCTCAATCAGCCACGAATCAATATTCTGGTAATGTGCGAAACTAGATGTCCTAACTTCAGCAGGGACAATATGTTTAGTTAAGTCCTATTCACATTTTTTTTTTCATTTAACAAAAACGGACTCTTACCCTTTTAGCACCCAACTGACGTCGGGTAAAATTGTCAGACCCAGACTGTTTTTCATTTTAAGTAAGATGGCCGCTGAAATCCAAAACGTCATTCAATTGAGCTTGCAATAAACAGAAAATGGTAATAATACAACATTCATCAGATATTTCTGTTTAATTTATACTTCATATAAAAAATTAATTAATTACTTATAATCACATTTCTTTGTCCCATTTTCTTTTTATTAGTTTGATTTTCACAATTTGAATTTGTTAATGAGATGTTTACCTGCCTTCTGTTACGTTATGCTTTGCCGACGAAATTCTAGACATCGGATAAAGGGAACATTCTATTAAAATCCCTAGGCGGATAAAGTAAGAATAAAATAGGCTTATTTCATATTTTGTTCCCACCCACTTCACATTACTTATGCGTTATATTACGATATATCCATATTTTGTCATTAATAAGTCGACGATACCGAATTCTCTTAAAAACAGTAATGCAATAAGGAATCCCAAATGAATATGTATGTAAAGGCCTCTTTAGATTAACTTTAATGAATTCGAAAAAAAAAGTACAGGTTGAGGTAGTGCAGAAGTAGATATACAGTAATGAGAAACAAAACATTAGTAGAAATCGTATTGTATTGATTATACAAACGTATCAATCCATCAAATGTTCCAACAGTTTAACCCCGTCATTTACACTCACTCCACTTTACCTGCAAAACATTCATTATTTATTAAAATATTATTAAAAATTTTAAAAATTATAATAAATGCATTATAATAAAAATTATGAAAATAAAAATATTAAAGTGATTTTAATGAATTAAATGAATTCTCGACCACTATTAAAATACTGGTAAGGTCTCCTCAGCGTGGTGTAATGGTTAACGCCCTGTTTCGCTATAACCTATTACAACTGAGTAGTGAGCTCGATCCTCACTGGGTACCCCATACTTTCGGCGTTGTGCTGCATCTAAGCGGTGCATAGACAATTTGGGCACCTCGGCGTGGTGTAATGGTTAACAACCCTGTTTCGCTATAACCTATTACAACTGAGTAGTGAGCTCGATCCTCACTGGGTACCCCATACTTTCGGCCTTGTGCCACATCTAAGCGGTGCATAGACAATTGTGGGCACCTCGGCGTGGTGTAATGGTTAACAACCCTGTCTCGCTAGAACCTATTACAACTGAGTAGTGAGCTCGATCCTCACTGGGTGCCCCATACCTTCGGCGTTGTGCCGCATTTAAGCAGCGCTTGGCAAATCAACTATTAAAATGATGGTAATACTTACTGTATTACCTTTGTACAACAATAAAAACTATTATGGTTAACAACCCTGTCTCGCTAGAACCTATTACAACTGAGTAGTGAGCTCGATCCTCACTGGGTGCCCATACCTTCGGCGTTGTGCCGCATTTAAGCAGCGCTTAGCAAATCAACTATTAAAATGATGGTAATACTTACTGTATTACCTTTGTGGCCTAACAATAAAAAAAAGGAATGATTTCTACTCATAAATGAATTAACAGTGTATAATAATGATTCCTTCTTTTTTCTTTTATGCTCCTGACTTCCTTCAGGACGTAGGCGATCATGGCCCTCCACATCTTCCCTATCCTTTGTAGCTCTTAACACTTTTCTCTTGATATCTCTAATTCTTGCTCTGCCATCTAATTGCTCAAGCCCATCAAGCATGATTGTGTTACTTTCCCTTGTATCTCTTTACTTTTATCCGTCTTGTGGATATTAGATTCTCCAAGCCTTCTTCCTCATTACATGTATCAGAAATTTCAGCTGTCTCTTCCTGATATTTAAGTTTAATTTTACTTTTCGTTTCCATCCTCTCTAATATCTTGTCGTTGCTTACAAGTTTGGTCCATTGTATCCTCAGCATCCTTCTGTAGAACCATATTTCTGTTGTTTCGAATCCCTCCTTAATTATTAATGAGATTGTCCAGCGTAAGAAAAGGATGTGTCTTTTCACCGGATCTATTAAAATTGTACAGCGAGACTATTCTGAGGACTCTTGAATTTATGTCTGGATTCGTCATCGGGGGCTACAATCTGAACAACATAAGGTACGCAGATGATACAGTGCTGATAGTAGACACGGAAAGAGAAGCAAGACCTCCTACAAGGTAGCTGAAGAGAATGACAAATAAACTGCAAGAAAACCAAATGTATGCTCATCTGCAAATGAGCAAAATGCCAAGTACAGGTGGGATACTAAAATCAAGCAGGTACAAACATTTAAATACCTGGGAAGTGTTCTAACAGAAGACGGAAAGTGCGACACAGACATCCGAAGGCTTAACTTGTATGGCGAAGGAAGAATTCAA
>JBBBDQ010019138.1:0-14147 GCA_037127315.1 Ascarosepion bandense | reverse complement strand
ATAGAGAGATTTATATATATATTGACAGAACAAGTAAAAATATCGACTGAATTGCTGCTACGAGCAACAAGTTTTTGCTGAGGGTTGGCAAACTAAAAACATTTCATGTAACATTTTCGTTCAGATGAACCTTTGCCAGTTTTACAACATTCTGTATACTGTTAATTGATTTCAATAGGGCAATAAATTATGGATTAATAGATAGATAAATAGATATATAGGAACAGACTTAAATAGATAGATAGATAGATAGATAGATAGATAGATAGATAGATAGATAGATATGAACAGACTAAGATAGATGGATAATGTTATTTAATGCATATGTTTGCGTATTTAAACTGGCCAGTCAATTAAGTGATATACGGTGATAATAATACTGCGGATGATGATCTGAAACAGACATGACTGACTAGGCAAAATTCTCTTTCCCGCAGTTGGTTGCAATTTTCTACTCGCGGTAGACTTGTTGCCAACCAAGATTTTAAAACTCAATCTGCCCTGCTATTTAACCCAGAAAGAAAGAGATAGCTTTATACCAGAGTATTTGCAACAGAAATTGAACTCGGCTCTCCGATTTATCATTCTGAGCAGATATCTATTAACCACAATGCCACATGTGTATTTAACTACATATGTAAAAACATTCCTACATGAATATAGGTCATCAGAATATCAGTACACCCCAGAAAAAAGCACTTTATTGTATTTTAAAAATCCGTTTACCACCTACCTCGTGGTCTATTTCCTAAAGGCCAACCTGAAAGCAATACCATAAAATGTTTAAATATCAGTTTAATAATCAATAAGTCTTTTGAATTATTTTCTTCCTGAAATAAAATATGTATACATTTGTATAAAATGTTAATGCGACAGGTGATAAAAATGAGGTTAGCAAGAATAAGTTTTCATGAGTTATGTCCCCTTCCTAAGTCTATGGTCGCTTTATTCATTATTTGTTTGACTCCGTTTTTAAGGCAGACAACTGCTTTAATCAATACATAAATTAGGGTCTCGTTGGTTTATGAATGCATTTGTATGGAATTATCTCTAATGAAAGGTTACCATTTTAGCATTAAACATGTTTCATCCACCACATTTATACTACTACTACTACATTAAGACGAAAAAAACAGCATAGTATGAATTAAAAGGGTCCAAAACTTAATAAAACAAACTTTTTCCATCAAAATGTTTATATTATTAAGAAGAAAGATCAAAGTAATTTCATTTCTCTATTTTAAAAAAAATTTAATCTCTTTTAACATGTTCGAAATTTTGGCAGAAAATTTTGTTTTGATTTGAGTAAGTGTTGCAGAAAATGTTACAACTGTTTACAATCGGATCACGTAATTTTACGTAACTCACTTTTTTCAGTGACAAACACATTAATTTGGAAATTTCTCGCAAAATCAAATAATTGTCGGATGTTAATGAAACTTTCAGTACTCATTCACAAAATTAATTAAATTATTTTGAAATTATTATGTTTTACATATCTTGGTGAATTTTTTTTTTAATCTTGTTACCCCTCCTCCACGTAAATCCACGAAATTTTAATATATATTAATTACTTCAAATTATTTTTTATTAGTTAAACGTAGGACTCATCGGGAATATCTATTTTTTTTTTATTTTATATTTTTCGGCACTATCCTAAAATCTGCTCCAAAGAATAAAATAAAAAATGCATTAAAACTCTTATATAATTTAATTTGATACTCTTTTAATTGCTGGAATAAATAATAATAATTAAGGACATTACAATCTGAAAAAAAAATTTTTCGGTTACTCAAAAACTTTAAAAGAATTGTTTTCATTTTTTTTTTTATAACAGTAATTCATAAAGTTTTAAAAACCTTTTAAAAATATTTTAAAGAACTGACATCCTTTCTTTTTTTGGGTTAAGAATTATTTATTATATTGCCTATCGAAAATTGAAAAAGTTTAATAAAAAATTTTCACCAAATATATTTTCAAAATATAAAAAAATTCTGTGTGTGTAAATAAATATGTTCATTTAAGTACGATGTTCCATTGGGGTCATAACAAGTTTCCATAGCCGTCGTATTTAGTTTAGAAGTTAACAAGTGTTTTGAATTATTCCCCTTACATGGAAAACGACACATACTGCACTTTGATTTTGATTCAAGTCTCTTCAGGATGTTTGATAAAACTCAACAGCCTGTTTTTAAAAATTATCTCTTAAACATTTAAAGCAACGTTTACATTTTATTTCCTGATTTTCTAATTTTGTTAAAAAAAATAGTAATTGTGAAATTCACAATTTCTGGAGGTACCTAAAAGAATATATGAAAAATTGAGTATTAAAAGTAAACATTTATAAATGCCATAACATTTCATAAAATATTGAGTTACATCTGCTGTTATTTTCATTCTGTTATTATTTGCAAAAAAATTTAAATGAGAGATTTATATTATTTTAATTCTTATTTTTCATAAAACATCTTCAAACGTAAGCCTACGAAGAACTAACAAAAATTCCATAAATAGTGGATAATTGCTGAAAACTGCATTAAATTTTTAATTTTAACATAGTTAAAAAAAAAAAACGATTTCTATAAATAAGATTTATACAAAAATTGTCTTCCATATTTTTGGCCGGATACAGTAAATCACCAACTATCGATGATAAGGTGATGACAGCTGTGATAACAAGGCTACCGTAACTGAGGAAATGCTTTTTGAAACATTTTTGCTAGTAAGCATTTAATTTGTTTCAAGTCAACTTAAAGTAAGGTTAAATTCCAGTAATTTGAAGAAAATGTGCCAACGAGATGTATTTTATTTTGTAAGATTTTTAAAACAGAGAATTGGCTTCTGTTTACAATCGATGAAAAATGGCAAAAATTTGAGATTTTAAAAACTTTTTTGTTTAGAAAATTTTTATTCCGATCAATGTAATTTCGGTTTGAAATACACCAGGGTATTTTGCTTACTCGGAATTACTAAATTTAATCCCTTGGCATTCAGGTAAGCTAATTTTAAATCTTGAACATAAATTATTTATTTAAAAATTTCAATTTAAATTTAAGTATAGGAAAATGAGTAGAGGCTTAACAGATGACGCTGACAGTAAACTTCAGGCTTTTAATTATCCCACAACAGGTCTCAATACCTGCTGCGGTAGACCGGTTGCCAGCCAAGGCTACAGAACCAAGCCTGCTCTGTTATTTAACCCATAAAGGAGGAAAGAAACGGATTAATACCTGTTCCAAAGGTATTATGCAAATGAATGTATAGTATCTAACTAGAATTGACAGAAATAGATAGATAGATAGATAGATAGATAGATAGATAGATAGATAGATAGATAGATAGATTAGAGAATATATATATGCATGTTTACTGACCTGTATATAGCAGTAGCACCCATATTGACAATAGAAAACAATGATAAGTATAACCTTTCCATATCTGTAACATAAAATTAAATTACTTATATGTTTTTATTAATCTACTCAAATACATCAAATTTTAGTTTTTTATGAAATACAAGACATACCTAATTCAAAATCTTTGTGTTCATATGCAACACGTTATCAGTCAGGCAATATATAATAAATTTTAATGTATTAGCTTTCGTTAATTTCATGGAAGCCTTTGAAAATTAATGTCCTGTCCTATTTTATCGCAAAAATTTATTTGTCTTTTATTTCTTGAGTAAGATTTTTTACCTTCGATATAATTAAAATTTTTGTTTGGCTGTAAGAGTTTTTGCAAAAATTTGAATCTTCGTGCCCGCAATAAGATGGAGGGTCAAAATGGCGATTTTTCCAATGACCCCGCTTTTATTTTAACTTCCATCAGTCCTCGGAAATGTTTATTTTTTACAAGGCGATGATTACTGTTGTAATAAACTTAGAGGTATGATGAAAGTGAATTTATACATTTTTTTGTTCTTGAGAATTTAAAGTAAAAATATTAAACACTATTTATTTATTAGAATGTTTATTTTTAAGAATAATTTTATATTTTACTAGCTTCAAACAGTAATGCAATTATATTTGAAAACTAATTCGATATTTATCATTTATCAATTCTATATACAGAACTAAATACAAACAATTCCAAATTTACAAACATCTACTAAATTATTAAATTGTGTGAACCAACTATAAGAAATGCCTTTTTATTTACAGTTTGCCAAATGTATAGCCTGTGAGTGTCACCTCTGGGCTACTTGACCTCAACATATTTTGTAGGAATTTCAATTTTCTCACACTATACATTTCCTTCTTGTTTCCATTTGCCCCCTAAATTTCCTTGTTTCATCCACATTCAGTCCACAGAATTCTCAGATCCTCGCATTTCTTCTGTTACCCCAAATCTTTTCTTCATCTGTGAGGAAACTGTCGATAATTCACTGTTTTGAATTTTTCAGGAATAATAGTCCTCGAATAACTTTGAATAAATTTCTTGAATATTCATGACTTTGAATAATCATTGTCCTCACGCATAATTACACAACTCCGATGGGTTTTTTTTTATGATTGATTAATTGCTTCTCAATATCGTGACTCATTTAACGGTTATTTGCAGACAACATATATCTTTCTTCTTTCCTTTTCGTATGACTAAACAACTGGTTGATTTTGAGCGTCAAATTATCGTAATTTTCAAAGAACGATATGTGTAGAAATACCCCATAATATTTTCCCTCACACGTGCTGTCACCAGTTTTCAACGTTTATCTGAAGTTTTCTGAATTTAGTGGGCACCTGTAGAAGGACTAATATTATATAACAGTTCAGCACTTTTTCAAACGAGATTTTCTTTTCTAATATTTACATCACTGTTGAAAATATTTCCGAGATATGAAAATTGTACTTGTTTTATTTTGGTTACGACAATTTGTAGTTCATATCTTAGCCTGTTTCTTTTGCTTAAAACCAGAGATGCTGTTCTCCTAAATGTTTAATACGTCTTTGCTTTCCTTTCCCTTCTGTGAAGATCCCGTAGTTTCCTTTCTGTGTTAGCTCCAACACTGTGTCATATGCATATTTTGAATCGTTTATAGCCGATAATAATAAATCACTTCGAATTTTAGATCACTCACTGTAAATTTTGAACAAATCCGCCGAGAAGACTCTTGACTTTTACACTGCTTTTGTATATTCACTTTCTATCCGTATTTTGGTGGTTCTGGATTATTCTAATATATTCTTCAAATAAATCAAGTTTATTAATCATTTCAAACAATTCGTCTGGTCTTATACATTTTCGTCTCCAGAAGATTTTCAGTAAAAATCAGGATTTGAATTATTTAGACAAAATACAAACTGTATCAGCCATTCATATCATAATACAGTTTGTAGAGATACATCGTCGAATCTTTAGCGGGTGCTTTTTGTATGTTATTTTTCCTTTTTTTTTTTTTTGTGGGAGATGGAAACTGAATCATGTAAACTGAGTTCAAATCTAACTGATTGTTATCCTTCAACTTTAGACATTCTAGGAAATGCAACATTCCATATATCTTTGTGCAAATTAATTAAAACAAAACGAATAATGTCTTCTAGGATCTTTCACAATATCATTTCCTGACGACGTATACGTCATCTATTGGCGTTATTTTTCTTTTCCGATCGCATTTTCTTTTACGTTTTGGACTGATGGATCCAGTTTGTTCCTTCGCTTTGATGTCACGACTGACAGTTGTCGCTAACAATATCCGCGATCTCTCTGTAAGGCTTGGTAGTGCGTCCGTGAAGTGTTACAATTTTCATATGCTTCCTGGGAGTACCGTCTCTTGCAGACAATGGTCATAGGGACGTTCAAGCCGAAACAATAGTGTCGGGGCGTAAAAATCTGATACAATTAGGATGAAGTAATATTTTTCAAGACCAAACAAATTCTATCATATCCCCCGAAAATTGATCCATAATGGCCCACGCTGCAAATGACCTAATCTGGGAAATAGAAATGAATTACATACTGTAAATCAAGTCGGGCTAAAACTAACTGTATAATGAATGAAAGGAAACTAAGGTGTTGCTTTAATTAGTTTGCACAAGGAGGTAAAAGATGTATTCAATCTATTCTAATCATTTTAAATTCCTTATTTCTATTATTATTACATATTACAGAATTTAATTTACCGCCCTTTTTTTATCCTTGTGTCAGTGATAAGTTCCTGAATATTTTTATAGGAATATTGTATCGATGTAATCTTGCAATTGCGACTGGCTTATCGCCTGTGAAATTTGAAATTCTGGAAGTTACCTAGGTACAAATATGTACATCTTATTTTTTGTAGCACTTAACCCAAGTAATCCATAGCAGCCACTGTCAGAAACCTGAGACGGGGTTATTGAATGAACGCCACCTCAAGACATAAGAGACCATTTATCACCACTATGGCCATCTATTCCGCACATCGATCCATCATGTGCATGCAGAATATCCATTTAGACTGGTTTCTAGTTTAAAGCTAGAGAGATCAGTCATTCCTGCCTTGCCCATCGATCCAGGCGTTGATTTTTGTATTCTTTCTTCTCCTAGACTGGTTGACAAATTATGGCAAGAGTGGGCCTAGTCATCCCTGCTATAATCATCTAAATATCTTCAAGTTGAATTTCTATTCAGAATTATTCGTTTTCAGGACTGGTTTCCATCACAAAGTAAATGAGCCTAGACTTCCTGAATTCAAATGAATGAATACGAAATTCGACTGCAAATTGGTGTGATTTCATTGCTAACCTGTGAATTCGAGTAAATTCTCAATTCATACCATTTCCAATATTCTTGTGCTACAGTGAATATAACAAAATCGATCTGGGTTCGAAATTTTGAACGCCAGTATCTTCGTGACAATTATAGCAATTAACTGACTGAACCCTTACATTACTCGCACATTCGAATATAGTTTAGATGTGTATTAATTAATTCATTTGTTTAGCAACATGCTTTTATAGATTATCTAATTGTTTATTTACATATATACGTACCTCCACAAATCTGTTTCCTAATTTCTTAACGATACCAAAAATAGAAATTAGTCTTGAAAATAAACTGATGATAGGGTCGACTAGCAATCAACCGCATTTTTTCGTATATGTTATTTCCGACACCAAACTGTTGTGCCATAGATTCACATTTCTCAGCATCTTCATTTTCCTTTGTATTTTTGTAATTACTTGATCTTCTGTGATATAACGAAAGCATACTTAGGCATGCATTTGACATAACTTTTCCATGTTGGCAAACATCTCTGCCAAGTGATACAATGCACCGTGCAAATTTGTAGAAGAGCTGGCCCTGCACATTGATCTCAATGTGACGCAGAATGTTAACATGGGAAATTAGAAGCTTTGTTGGTGTAGGTTCCCAAACTGATCTTGAAAAAGACAGTTTTGAAAATGCGATCACACCGAAGCGCACCCCCCTCCCCCCAGGAGATGTTGATGATCTCTATGACAAAGTCAATCAAGCTATTAATTTCCTTCTTTGTAATTCCGTATGAAAGGTCAATAATTATCACAAAGTCGCCTCTCATCTTACACTGAAAAAGAAAACAAATTTTACACATTAAACATATTATAAAAGTGAAATAAATTCTATTCATAATTCAGATTAAACTATATAATTGAATCAAAGCTGGATTATCCTTTTAGTTAGTATAGACTGCAGACACGGGCCTCAAACTTGGTCATAAAGCTAGTTAAAAATAATCCAGTTCTTTCTTTGTGTGTGTGTGTGTAAGTGGTTGTTTTTTCTGTTTTTCTTTTTTTAGTTTTTTTTTTTTTTGTTTCCTTTTTTACCACGGTTGCATTAAAATATTGCAGTTAATTTGGTTTGCAATTAATAGTAAATTGTGGCATTTATGAACCTCATTTAGCCACATAGCGTATTTTGTTTGACCCCTTATTTTTTTAAGTACTCCTTATTTCTAGCTAGCAGCGTGTGTCTTTGCTCTCTCCTACACTCCTGACTCGCGGAGGGCGTCTAGAACGTTGTTGTATCTTAGATGTCGTGGGAGAGTACTTAGCCTGAATAGACCGGCCTAGTCGAGACCTTGGGGCCAAGTGGTGTGTGTTCCGTTCTTTGACATATTGTTGGCTCTGAATTTTTAGTTGATTTGTTTTAGTTATGCATTCAGTACTTTTGATTAATCAGCTGCTGCTTCAGTCAGCAACTATTTTACTGTTTATATAGATAGATAGATAGATAGATAGATAGATAGATAGATAGATAGATAGATAGATAGATATAGTTGATAATATAGACATATTGTGTTGACTTATTTGATATTGATATTTTCAAGTTGTTGTTTAGATAGTTTGCGCAGTTACAGTTGCATGATTTTCTTTGTTATTTATCCCAGATCTTGAAAAAAAAACGTTGAAAGTTCTAGATTAAAAGTAACTACGGTGCCTTCCTTGATGAATTTCATCTCAATATATAGAAACAAATTAGACAACTGGAAAGGACCAATCTAAAATGATGTACACAAAATATGTCTATATTATTCAACAAAAACATGTTTAAATGGAAATATGATGTCTTTAGAATATACATATTACATATATAATGTTTAATTGCGATAATGTTTAGCGTCAAGGTTGTAGTTTTTCAGTGGTTTTATTGATAAAATGCGTATCAGCAGGCATAATTTGTTATCGTAAAGTGCTCAATATCAGGATGTGTACACAGAGTGTTTGGCAAGTACAAAATTTTGTCTCTTTAACAGAGCAAATTCATGCAGAGACTTCGAAGTTTTGTGAGGAACACCGTAATGTTGTTCTCGCACGTCAGAGTTGTTTACCGTTAGATCACGGTTTTTTCTTCTTTATATAGATTATGGTTTGATTTGTGGATTTTGTCTTGTCTGTGATTGGTTGAATATTTTTTTCCTTTTTGTTTATGATTGGTTGATTTTTATTTTTTATTTTTATTGTGTAGTTGCTTGGGTTTAGTTTGGTTTATTTTTTGTTTTTTATACATTCTTTATTCTGCTATGTACCTTGTCCTTTCAGGACGTAGGCGATCATGGACTTCCTTAATGTCTCCCTATCTCTGCGACTCTAGCATCAGCTTTCCTGTACGTATATCTCATATCGCCCATTCTGTTATTCACCTGATCAGGACCTTCAAATATGTTATCCGCTACTTTCCTCTGTCTCTTTCCTCTATCTGGCCTGTTAAGATCAGGTTCTCCAAGCCCTCCTTCCTCATTGCATGTCCCAGGAACTTCAGTTGTCTCTTGCTGTTGCTCACTATTAATTTTCTTTTCCTTCTTCCAAAACCTCGTCATTGCTCACATGCTCGGTTCACGATATCCACAAGATCTTCTGTAAACTGCATTTCAGCTAATGCTTTTCCTTCATCTTTGTTGATATTGTCCAACCTTTCACAGCCATATTGAAGAGCTGGCATCACATAGTAATCCAGTATTCTCTTTCTTTGTTTCTAGTGAAAATTTCCTGTCTTAATACTTTACTCAGATTCTGGAACGCGTTTTCCACCACAATTCGCCTTGATCTCTGTGTCGCACATTCAGTCTTCCGTTAGAACAATTCCCAAATATTTAAATTTTCGTACCTGCTTGATTTTAATGACCCCCACCTGTATTTGGCACTTTGGGCTGCTCTTTGGTTGATAACTATGCAATCGGTTTTCTTGCAGTTTATTTGTTGTCCCTTCTTGTCACTCTCTTCATCTTATTCTTTCTGTAGGAGTCCTGTAGTTATTTCTTTTCCGTGTCTGCAATCAATACTGTGTGGTCTGCGTATCTGATGTTGTTCAGATAGACCTCCGATGACAAATCCTGGCAGAACATCTAGGGTTCTCAAACTATTCTCACTGTACAGCAAATATATCCGGTGAAAATATACATCCCTGTCTTACGCCCCTAGTTTTGTATAACCGCTGAATTCGTTGCCTGTCTGTATGCAGGCAGTTTGCTGCCAGTAGAAGTTCATAATTACCCTAATGTCTTCCCAAATATGTCGAGGCTGCTGGGCATTTCCAACAATTCCTCTCTTTGTGGCGTATTTTGTCGAACGCTTTTGTAAGGTCAATAAAGCACACGTATAAGTCCTTCTTCATTTGTGGCTTTCGTCTCTTTCAGGAGCATCCTAATCATAAATATGGCGTTTCTTGTCTCAGTGTCTTTGACGGGCCCGCACTGTTCTTGTCCTATCTCATTATCTGATTCTGCTTTTTTGCTCTGTCTGGACGATCAGTTTTGTAATATGACTCCATTAAACTGATAGTTCGGTGTAGTTCACACTCGTTTACACCTGGTTTAGGTAATGCTTTGAAAATGGATTTGTATAGGTTGTCTGCATTATCCCACTATTATAACTTTAATTCTATATTTCCGCAATTTTCTATGCCGAATTTTTCCAGGGCTAGGAGTAACTCTATTACAATGCCGTCTGGACCAGCTGCTTTGTTTCTATTCAGTTTGTGCATTGCAGCTTCCACTTCGGACTTTAATATTTCCGGTCCGTCCTCATCTTTGTGTATTATCGTTGCTCTTCTTTGTCGTGGAAAAGATCTTCTATATATCGTTTTATCGCTTGAATATTTTTTCTCCAGTATTACTGTTCCATCGTTATTTTTATACATCCTGTTGAGGAGCAGGTTTTTTTGTTTTGTCAGTTCTCTGCCTTTATGCATGTCTGCTTTTATAGATACGTACACTAAAAAAGGATGTGCGTTGGGGTACAGCGGATATCGACTCGGAACGAGAAATCGGGGACCCGGAGTTCGAATTCCAGTTGAATTATTGCATTCGCTTACGCGCAAATACCCTTGGGAAAGGTATTAACTGGTTCACTCCAGTTATGGATTAAATAACAGGCCGATTGCCTCAACTGTCAGTCTACCGCAGAAAGCAATGGCAACCTACTGCGGATAATCTTCTGCTGGTCAGTCATGTCTCGAGACATTATCGCCCAAGCGTGTTTCACGTATGGCACTAAACTGACTGACACTAAAAAAAAAAATAAACCAAACAACTACACAATAAAAAAAGGAAAATCTACAAGGGAAAACAGCAACTAATCATAACAAAAAAGAAAAAACAAAATAGAAGGCAATATCAATATTTATGTCGCCGTCAGTTTGAACAACATATTGATATAAATATTTTCCACAGGTCCACTCGTAATAAATAAATATAATACTTATTATGGTCATTGTATTGAGTGAACATTAGTAGCACAATATGCATAAACACAAAAGTAAGTTTAAGGAAACAACGAAAAAAAAACTGGAATTGACTTTACTTCACCTCCTACCACTTTTCGTGTGGTTGAAATCATACCTGTAGACTCATATGGCGGTCTGCATGTCGTAGTTGTTGGTGTGGTCGCTGTCGGTCTGCACGTCGTAGTTGTTGGTGTAATGGTCGTCGGTCTGCACGTCGTAGTTGTTGATACTGTTGTAGGCACAGTTGTTGGTATAGTTGAAATAGAAAAACAGAAAATAACTAATATTACATATGTTGTAATAGTTTCTTTGATAGAGACAATTAATATTTCGAGAAGTTCATTCCTGTTTAAAACACTGTAATATGCATCGTCTCTACATAATTCTGTTGAAATAACCTCGAATAATTAACCGTTAATTAGTTTTACATGTTATTTAGACGTGGCGGTATACATAAAACACATGTTATATTATTTGCCGGTTAATTACTAATTAAGGTCTGTGCCTGAGAAAAAAGAGCTATTAGAAAACTTTCTTTATCACACATACACAAACACAAAGAAAGAAACACACACACATATATATGTGTTCACACAGACAGACAGACACACACACACACACACATATTAGATCTCTGAGACCTTGGATAAAATTTATTCTCCATCCTACAACCTGTCTCTCACTCTTTCTCTCTCTCTCTCTCTCTCTCTCTCTCAGGCGTGCCTCTCACAGCTTTATCGCTACTTTCATGTAAAGTGCTCGGACGAACAACATTCCTTGGTTCCTCAGGTCGAACATTCACTATCCTGCCATTTAAACAAAAAACTGCCCTCTTCACTTACTTCTTACCACGAGTGGCTTCTGAGCCTTGAACAGTATTAACTGTATTGTAAATCAATTCTGAAGTCAACCGTTATCTTAACACCTATCCATATCAAGTACCCCTTACCGTAATCATCTACCTCGAGTGGCCTCTGAGCCTTTTACAGTATTAAATCTGTTGTAAATCTATTCTAAAGTCAAGCGTCATTTCCCATCAATCCACATAAATTACCCCTAAACGTAACTTTCTACCTTGAACGAACTTTGAGCCTTGTACATTATAAACACTATTGTAAATCAAGTTGAAATCAAATTTTATCTTCCGCCCCGCTCCAGTTAAATTGCCCTTTAACATAACTCACTATCTCAAAGTAGCTTATGAGCCTTGTAAAAAATACACTATATTGTAAATCAAAACTAAAGTCAACTGATATATTTCCTTCCTATCCATATAAACTACAGTCACTCTCCTACTAAAGATTGGCTTCCAGCCTTGTAGAGTATGAAATCTGATGTAAATAAAGTCTAAACTCAACCGGTATCTTCCGCTCCTATCATATAAACTACCCCTTACAGACTCTTTCTACCTCGAGTGGCCTCCGAGCCTTGGAGAGTATGAAATCTGATGTAAATCAAGTCTAAGTCAATTGCTCTCTTCCGCTCCTATTCATATAAACTACCCCTTATCGTAATTCTCTACTTAGAGTGGCTTCTGAGCCTTGTACAGTATAAACTCTATTATAAATCAAATCTAAAGTCAATCGCTATCTTCCACAACTATCCATATAAACGACATCTAAACGTATCTCTCTACCGCGTGTGGCATTTTAAGACTTGTACAGTATGAAAGCTTATGGTAAATCCAATACTAAACCAACCGTTATCTTCCCCTCTTATCCATAAAAATTACCCCTTAACGTAACGATCTACCTTGAGTAGCCTCCGAGCCTTCTACAGTATGAACTTTATTGTAAATAAAGTCTAAAGTCAACCGTTATCTTCTGCACTTATCCATATAAAATGTTCCTTAACGTAACACTCTACCTCGAGAGGACTCTGGGCCTTGTACAGCATAAACTCTATTGTAAATCGGGAGTGTAAAGTCAACTGTCTTCCGCTCCCATCAAAAAAAAAAAAAGTCCTTTAACGTAACCCTTTATCTCGACTGGCCTTTAAGTCTTGTACAGTATAAACATTATTGAAAGGAAATCATGTCTAATGTCAACCGTTATCTTTCCTTCTATTCATATAAAGTACCCCTTAAACTAACTCTCTATCACGAGTGGCTTTTGATCCTTTTACGGTATGAATTCAAATTTAAATCAAGTCTAATGTCAATCGTCATCATCCGCTCCTTATCCATTCCAAACTACCCTTAACTTAATTCTCTAGCTCAAGTGGCCCCTGAGCCTTGTATAATAGAACTTTATTGTAAATCAAGACCAAAGTCCACCGTTATCTTCCGCTCTTATTCATAAAAGCTGCTCCTTAACATAACTGTCTACCACGATTGTTTTATCCTTTTACAGTATGAATTCAATTTAAATCAAGTCTAAAGTCAATCGTCATCATCCGCTCATATCCATTCAAAACTACCCCTCAACGTAATTCAAGTGGCCTCTGAGCCTAGTACAGAATGAACTCTATGTAGCAAGCAAGACAAAAAGTCAACCGTTAAAGCATTAACCTCTAATATATATATATATATATATATATATATATATATATATATATATATTTATACTTTCACCTTTCAATGTGCGACGGCTGCGAATGCATAAAATATAGTGAGAGAAATTACAAGGTACAGGTTTATTGTCTATGAAAGAATTAGAAATGAATGAAAATTAAAGGAGACAGAAGATGGCAACTGATGTTGCATTTAAATTTTTAGAGACTGTAAATATCGGGGAAGCTAGTAAATTGAATGTAGTTCCACAGGCGGAAAGGGCTAGAAAAGAAACTGTTTAGGTAGAAGTGGCACTTAATTTAACTATTTCAACGGTAAAATGGTGAGACCTAGATGCCAATCTAGTAGCGCGCTTAAATTCTTATGGCCGTGAACAAGGCAAAAAAGCTAGTCAAGGCAGTTTCGATGAAAATATTGGTAGAAACGACAGAAAAAAATCTATATCACGTCAGTG
>JBBBDQ010019129.1:0-14940 GCA_037127315.1 Ascarosepion bandense | reverse complement strand
CTGAAGGCAAGGATTATGGCAGCACATCACCTCATGGCTACCTACCTGCCCAGACTGAAACCCCCTTGATTATTATGTGTGGGGCAGAGTTGAGTGGAGAGACCAACAAAACTCCTTGTAATATCAAAGATGAACTGAAGGCAAGGATTATGGCAGCACATCACCCCTTACATATGGCTACCTACCTGCCCAGACTGAAACCTCGATTATTATGTGTGGGGCAGAGTTGGAGGAGAGACCCTAACAAAACTCCTTGTAATATCAAAGATGAACTGAAGGCAAGGATTATGGCAGCACATCACCCCTTACATATGGCTACCTACCTGCCCAGACTGAAACCCCTTGATTATTATGTGTGGGGCAGAGTTGAGTGAGAGACCAACAAAACTCCTTGTAATATCAAAGATGAACTGAAGGCAAGGATTATGGCAGCACATCACCCCCTTACATATGGCTACCTACCTGCCCAGACTGAAACCCCATTAATTATTATGTGGGGGCAGAGTTGAGTGAGAGACCAACAAAACTCCTTGTAATATCAAAGATGAACTGAAGGCAAGGATTATGGCAGCACATCACCCCTTACATATATTACCTACCTGCCCAGACTGTTCCATTGATTATTATGTGGGGCAGAGTTGAGTGAGAGACCAACAAAACTCCTTGTAATATCAAAGATGAACTGAAGGCAAGGATTATGGCAGCACATCACCCCTTACATATGGCTACCTACCTGCCCAGACTGAAACCCCATTGATTATTATGTGTGGGGCAGAGTTGAGTGAGAGACCAACAAAACTCCTTGTAATATCAAAGATGAACTGAAGGCAAGGATTATGGCAGCACATCACCCCTTACATATGGCTACCTACCTGCCCAGACTGAAACCCCATTGATTATTATGTGGGGCAGAGTTGAGTGAGAGACCAACAAAACTCCTTGTAATATCAAAGATGAACTGAAGGCAAGGATTATGGCAGCACATCACCCCTTACATATGGCTACCTACCTGCCCAGACTGAAACCCCATTGATTATTATGTGGGGCAGAGTTGAGTGAGAGACCAACAAAACTCCTTGTAATATCAAAGATGAACTGAAGGCAAGGATTGCGGTAGCACATCACCCCTTACATATGGCTACCTACCTGCCCAGACTGAAACCCCATTGATTATTATGTGGGGCAGAGTTGGAGTGAGACCAACAAAACTCCTTGTAATATCAAAGATGAACTGAAGGCAAGGATTATGGCACATCACCCCTTACATATGGCTACCTACCTGCCCAGACTGAAACCCCATTGATTATTATGTGGGGGGCAGAGTTGAGTGAGAGACCAACAAAACTCCTTGTAATATCAAAGATGAACTGAAGGCAAGGATTATGGCAGCACATCACCCCTTACATATGGCTACCTACCTGCCCAGACTGAAACCCCCTGATTATTATGTGGGGCAGAGTTGAGTGAGAGACCAACAAAACTCCTGTAATATCAAAGATGAACTGAAGGCAAGGATTATGGCAGCACATCACCCCTTACATATGGCTACCTACCTGCCCAGACTGAAACCCCCTTGATTATTATGTGTGGGGCAGAGTTGAGTGAGAGACCAACAAAACTCCTTGTAATATCAAAGATAAACTGAAGGCAAGGATTATGGCAGCACATCACCCCTTACATATGGCTACCTACCTGCCCAGACTGAAACCCCTTGATTATTATGTGTGGGGCAGAGTTGAGTGAGAGACCAACAAAACTCCTTGTAATATCAAAGATGAACTGAAGGCAAGGATGCAGCAGCACATCACCCCTTACATATGGCTACCTACTGCCCAGACTGGAAACCCCTTGATTAT
The DNA here is from genome assembly GCA_037127315.1 of Ascarosepion bandense. Lineage (NCBI taxonomy): Eukaryota > Metazoa > Mollusca > Cephalopoda > Sepiida > Sepiidae > Ascarosepion > Ascarosepion bandense. Next base: position 13,084 of record JBBBDQ010019129.1, on the reverse strand, counting down.
TATGTGTGGGGCAGAGTTGAGTGAGAGACCAACAAAACTCCTTGTAATATCAAAAGTGAACTGAAGGCAAGGATTATGGCAGCACATCACCCCTTACATATGGCTACCTACCTGCCCAGACTGAAACCCCCTTGATTATTATGTGTGGGGCAGAGTTGAGTGAGAGACCAACAAAACTCCTTGTAATATCAAAGATGAACTGAAGGCAAGGATTATGGCAGCACATCACCCCTTACATATGGCTACCTACCTGTCAGACTGAAACCCCCTTGATTATTATGTGTGGGGGCAGAGTTGAGTGAGAGACCAACAAAACTCCTTGTAATATCAAAGATGAACTGAAGGCAAGGATTATGGCAGCACATCACCCCTTACATATGGCTACCTACCTGTCCAGACTGAAACCCCTTGATTATTATGTGTGGGGCAGAGTTGAGTGAGAGACCAACAAAACTCCTTGTAATATCAAAGATGAACTGAAGGCAAGGATTATGGCAGCACATCACCCCTTACATATGGCTACCTACCTGTCCAGACTGAAACCCCCTTGATTATTATGTGTGGGGCAGAGTTGAGTGAGAGACCAACAAAACTCCTTGTAATATCAAAGATGAACTGAAGGCAAGGATTATGGCAGCACATCACCCCTTACATATGGCTACCTACCTGTCCAGACTGGAAACCCCCCTTGATTATTATGTGTGGGGCAGAGTTGAGTGAAGACCAACAAAACTCCTTGTAATATCAAAGATGAACTGAAGGCAAGGATTATGGCAGCACATCACCCCTTACATATGGCTACCTACCTGTCCAGACTGAAACCCCCTTGATTATTATGTGTGGGGCAGAGTTGAGTGAGAGACCAACAAAACTCCTTGTAATATCAAAGATGAACTGAAGGCAAGGATTATGGCAGCACATCACCCTTACATATGGCTACCTACCTGTCCAGACTGGGAAACCCCCTTGATTATTATGTGTAGAGCAGAGTTGAGTGAGGGTCTTAACAAAACTCCTTGTAATATCAAAGATGAACTGAAGGCAAGGATTATGGCAGCACATCACCCCTTACATATGGCTACCTACCTGTCCAGACTGAAACCCCCCTTGATTATTATGTGTGGGGCAGAGTTGAGTGAGAGACCAACAAAACTCCTTGTAATATCAAAGATGAACTGAAGGCAAGGATTATGGCAGCACATCACCTTACATATGGCTACCTACCTGTCCAGACTGAAACCCCCCTTGATTATTATGTGTGGGGCAGAGTTGAGTGAGAGACCAACAAAACTCCTTGTAATATCAAAGATGAACTGAAGGCAAGGATTATGGCAGCACATCACCCCTTACATATGGCTACCTACCTGTCCAGACTGAAACCCCCTTGATTATTATGTGTGGGGCAGAGTTGAGTGAGAGACCAACAAAACTCCTTGTAATATCAAAGATGAACTGAAGGCAAGGATTATGGCAGCACATCACCCCTTACATATGGCTACCTACCTGTCCAGACTGAAACCCCCTTGATTATTATGTGTGGGGCAGAGTTGGTGAAGACCAACAAAACTCCTTGTAATATCAAAGATGAACTGAAGGCAAGGATTATGGCAGCACATCACCCCTTACATATGGCTACCTACCTGTCCAGACTGAAGCCCCTTGATTATTATGTGTGGGGCAGAGTTGAGTGAGAGACCAACAAAACTCCTTGTAATATCAAAGATGAACTGAAGGCAAGGATTATGGCAGCACATCACCCCTTACATATGGCTACCTACCTGTCCAGACTGAAACCCCCTTGATTATTATGTGTGGGGCAGAGTTGAGTGAGAGACCAACAAAACTCCTTGTAATATCAAAGATAGAACTGAAGGCAAGGATTATGGCAGCACATCACCCCTTACATATGGCTACCTACCTGTCCAGACTGAAACCCCTTGATTATTATGTGTGGGGCAGAGTTGAGTGAGAGACCAACAAAACTCCTTGTAATATCAAAGATGAACTGAAGGCAAGGATTATGGCAGCACATCACCCCTTACATATGGCTACCTACCTGTCCAGACTGAAACCCCCTTGATTATTATGTGTGGGGCAGAGTTGAGTGAGAGACCAACAAAACTCCTTGTAATATCAAAGATGAACTGAAGGCAAGGATTATGGCAGCACATCACCCCTTACATATGGCTACCTACCTGTCCAGACTGAAACCCCCTTGATTATTATGTGTGGGGCAGAGTTGAGGTAGAGAGACCAACAAAACTCCTTGTAATATCAAAAGATGAACTGAAGGCAAGGATTATGGCAGCACATCACCCCTTACATATGGCTACCTACCTGTCCAGACTGAAACCCCCTTGATTATTATGTGTGGGGCAGAGTTGAGTGAGAGACCAACAAAACTCCTTGTAATATCAAAGATGAACTGAAGGCAAGGATTATGGCAGCACATCACCCCTTACATATGGCTACCTACCTGTCCAGACTGAAACCCCTTGATTATTATGTGTGGGGCAGAGTTGGTGAGAGACCAACAAAAACTCCTTGTAATATCAAAGATGAACTGAAGGCAAGGATTATGGCAGCACATCACCCCTTACATATGACTACCTACCTGTCCAGACTGAAACCCCCTTGATTATTATGTGTGGGGCAGAGTTGGGTGAGAGACCAACAAAACTCCTTGTAATATCAAAGATGAACTGAAGGCAAGGATTATGGCAGCACATCACCCCTTACATATGGCTACCTACCTGTCCAGACTGAAACCCCCTTGATTATTATGTGTGGGGCAGAGTTGAGTGAGAGACCAACAAAACTCCTTGTAATATCAAAGATGAACTGAAGGCAAGGATTATGGCAGCACATCACCCCTTACATATGGCTACCTACCTGTCCAGACTGAAACCCCCTTGATTATTATGTGTGGGGCAGAGTTGGAGTGAGAGACCAACAAAACTCCTTGTAATATCAAAGATGAACTGAAGGCAAGGATTATGGCAGCACATCACCCCTTACATATGGCTACCTACCTGCAGACTGAAACCCCCTTGATTATTATGTGTGGGGCAGAGTTGAGTGAGAGACCAACAAAACTCCTTGTAATATCAAAGATGAACTGAAGGCAAAGATTATGGCAGCACATCACCCCTTACATATGGCTACCTACCTGTCCAGACTGAAACCCCCTTGATTATTATGTGTGGGGCAGAGTTGAGTGAGAGACCAACAAAACTCCTTGTAATATCAAAGATGAACTGAAGGCAAGGATTATGGCAGCACATCACCCCTTACATATGGCTACCTACCTGTCCAGACTGAAACCCCCCTTGATTATTATGTGTGGGGCAGAGTTGAGTGAGAGACCAACAAACTCCTTGTAATATCAAAGATGAACTGAAGGCAAGGATTATGGCAGCACATCACCCCTTACATATGGCTACCTACCTGTCCAGACTGAAACCCCCTTGATTATTATGTGTGGGGCAGAGTTGAGTGAGAGACCAACAAAACTCCTTGTAATATCAAAGATGAACTGAAGGCAAGGATTATGGCAGCACATCACCCCTTACATATGGCTACCTACCTGCCCAGACTGAAACCCCCTTGATTATTATGTGTGGGGCAGAGTTGAGTGAGAGACCAACAAAACTCCTTGTAATATCAAAGATGAACTGAAGGCAAGGATTATGGCAGCACATCACCCCTTACATATGGCTACCTACCTGCCCAGACTGAAACCCCCCTTGATTATTATGTGTGGGGCAGAGTTGAGTGAGAGACCAACAAAACTCCTTGTAATATCAAAGATGAACTGAAGGCAAAGATTATGGCAGCACATCACCCCTTACATGCTGGCTACCTACCTGTCCAGACTGAAACCCCCTTGATTATTATGTGTGGGGCAGAGTTGAGTGAGAGACCAACAAAACTCCTTGTAATATCAAAGATGAACTGAAGGCAAGGATTATGGCAGCACATCACCCCTTACATATGGCTACCTACCTGCCCAGACTGAAACCCCCTTGATTATTATGTGTGGGGCAGAGTTGAGTGAGAGACCAACAAAACTCCTTGTAATATCAAAGATGAACTGAAGGCAAAGATTATGGCAGCACATCACCCCTTACATATGGCTACCTACCTGTCCAGACTGAAACCCCTTGATTATTATGTGTGGGGCAGAGTTGAGTGAGAGACATAAAACTTCCTTGTAATATCAAAGATGAACTGAAGGCAAGGATTATGGCAGCACATCACCCCTTACATATGGCTACCTACCTGTCAGACTGAAACCCCCTTGATTATTATGTGTGGGGCAGAGTTGAGTAGAGACCAACAAAACTCCTTGTAATATCAAAGATGAACTGAAGGCAAGATTATGGCAGCACATCACCCCTTACATATGGCTACCTACCTGCCCAGACTGAAACCCCCTTGATTATTATGTGTGGGGCAGAGTTGAGTGAAGACCAACAAAACTCCTTGTAATATCAAAGATGAACTGAAGGCAAAGATTATGGCAGCACATCACCCCTTACATATGGCTACCTACCTGTCCAGACTGAAACCCCTTGATTATTATGTGTGGGGCAGAGTTGAGTGAGAGACCAACAAAACTCCTTGTAATATCAAAGATGAACTGAAGGCAAGGATTATGGCAGCACATCACCCCTTACATATGGCTACCTACCTGTCCAGACTGAAACCCCCTTGATTATTATGTGTAGGGCAGAGTTGAGTGAGAGACCAACAAAACTCCTTGTAATATCAAAGATGAACTGAAGGCAAGGATTATGGCAGCACATCACCCCTTACATATGGCTACCTACCTGTCCAGACTGAAACCCCCTTGATTATTATGTGTGGGCAGAGTTGAGTGAGAGACCAACAAAACTCCTTGTAATATCAAAGATGAACTGAAGGCAAGGATTATGGCAGCACATCACCCCTTACATATGGCTACCTACCTGCCCAGACTGAAACCCCCTTGATTATTATGTGTGGGGCAGAGTTGAGTGAGAGACCAACAAAACTCCTTGTAATATCAAAGATGAACTGAAGGCAAGGATTATGGCAGCACATCACCCCTTACATATGGCTACCTACCTGTCCCAGACTGAAACCCCCTTGATTATTATGTGTGGGGCAGAGTTGAGTGAGAGACAACAAAACTCCTTGTAATATCAAAGATGAACTGAAGGCAAGGATTATGGCAGCACATCACCCCTTACATATGGCTACCTACCTGTCCAGACTGAAACCCCCTTGATTATTATGTGTGGGGCAGAGTTGAGTGAAAGTAACAAAACTCCTTGTAATATCAAAGATGAACTGAAGGCAAGGATTATGGCAGCACATCACCCCTTACATATGGCTACCTACCTGCCCAGACTGAAACCCCTTGATTATTATGTGTGGGGCAGAGTTGAGTGAGAGACCAACAAAACTCCTTGTAATATCAAAGATGAACTGAAGGCAAGGATTATGGCAGCACATCACCCCTTACATATGGCTACCTACCTGTCCAGACTGAAACCCCCTTTGATTATTATGTGTGGGGCAGAGTTGAGTGAGAGACCAACAAAACTCCTTGTAATATCAAAGATGAACTGAAGGCAAGGATTATGGCAGCACATCACCCCTTACATATGGCTACCTACCTGTCCAGACTGAAACCCCCTTGATTATTATGTGTGGGGCAGAGTTGAGTGAGAGACCAACAAAACTCCTTGTAATATCAAAGATGAACTGAAGGCAAGGATTATGGCAGCACATCACCCCTTACATATGGCTACCTACCTGTCCAGACTGAAACCCCTTGATTATTATGTGTGGGGCAGAGTTGAGTGAGAGACCAACAAAACTCCTTGTAATATCAAAGATGAACTGAAGGCAAGGATTATGGCAGCACATCACCCCTTACATATGGCTACCTACCTGTCCAGACTGGAAACCCCCTTGATTATTATGTGTAGGGCAGAGTTGAGTGAGAGACCAACAAAACTCCTTGTAATATCAAAGATGAACTGAAGGCAAGGATTATGGCAGCACATCACCCCTTACATATGGCTACCTACCTGCCCAGACTGAAACCCCCTTGATTATTATGTGTGGGGCAGAGTTGAGTGAGAGACCAACAAAACTCCTTGTAATATCAAAGATGAACTGAAGGCAAGGATTATGGCAGCACATCACCCCTTACATATGGCTACCTACCTGTCCAGACTGAAACCCCCTTGATTATTATGTGTGGGGCAGAGTTGAGTGAGAGACCAACAAAACTCCTTGTAATATCAAAGATGAACTGAAGGCAAGGATTATGGCAGCACATCACCCCTTACATATGGCTACCTACCTGCCCAGGCAAAACCCCTTGATTATTATGTGTGGGGGCAGAGTTGAGTGAGAGACCAACAAAACTCCTTGTAATATCAAAGATGAACTGAAGGCAAGGATTATGGCAGCATCACCCCTTACATATGGCTACCTACCTGCCCAGACTGAAACCCCCCTTGATTATTATGTGTGGGGCAGAGTTGAGTGAGAGACCAACAAAACTCCTTGTAATATCAAAGATGAACTGAAGGCAAGGATTATGGCAGCACATCACCCCTTACATATGGCTACCTACCTGCCCAGACTGAAACCCCCTTGATTATTATGTGTGGGGCAGAGTTGAGTGAGAGACCAACAAAACTCCTTGTAATATCAAAGATGAACTGAAGGCAAGGATTATGGCAGCACATCACCCCTTACATATGGCTACCTACCTGCCCAGACTGAAACCCCTTGATTATTATGTGTGGGGCAGAGTTGAGGGAGAGACCAACAAAACTCCTTGTAATATCAAAGATGAACTGAAGGCAAAGATTATGGCAGCATCACCCCTTACATATGGCTACCTACCTGCCCAGACTGAAACCCCATTGATTATTATGTGTGGGGCAGAGTTGAGTGAGAGACCAACAAAACTCCTTGTAATATCAAAGATGAACTGAAGGCAAGGATTATGGCAGCACATCACCTTACATATGGCTACCTACCTGCCCAGACTGAAACCCCTTGATTATTATGTGTGGGGCAGAGTTGAGTGAGAGACCAACAAAACTCCTTGTAATATCAAAGATGAACTGAAGGCAAGGATTATGGCAGCACATCACCCCTTACACATATGGCTACCTACCTGCCCAGACTGAAACCCCCTTGATTATTATGTGTGGGGCAGAGTTGAGTGAGAGACCAACAAAACTCCTTGTAATATCAAAGATGAACTGAAGGCAAAGATTATGGCAGCACATCACCCCTTACATATGGCTACCTACCTGTCCAGACTGAAACCCCCCTTGATTATTATGTGTGGGGCAGAGTTGAGTAGAGACCAACAAAACTCACTTGTAATATCAAAGATGAACTGAAGGCAAAGATTATGGCAGCACATCACCCCTTACATATGGCTACCTACCTGCCCAGACTGAAACCCCTTGATTATTATGTGTGGGGCAGAGTTGAGTGAGAGACCAACAAAACTCCTTGTAATATCAAAGATGAACTGAAGGCAAGGATTATGGCAGCACATCACCCCTTACATATGGCTACCTACCTGCCCAGACTGAAACCCCTTGATTATTATGTGTGGGGCAGAGTTGAGTGAGAGACCAACAAAACTCCTTGTAATATCAAAGATGAACTGAAGGCAAAGATTATGGCAGCACATCACCCCTTACATATGGCTACCTACCTGCCCAGACTGAAACCCCCTTGATTATTATGTGTGGGGCAGAGTTGAGTGAGAGACCAACAAAACTCCTTGTAATATCAAAGATGAACTGAAGGCAAAGATTATGGCAACCATCACCCCTTATGGCTACCTACCTGCCCAGACTGAAACCCCATTGATTATTATGTGTGGGGCAGAGTTGAGTGAGAGACCAACAAGCTCTTGTAATATCAAAGATGAACTGAAGGCAAGGATTATGGCAGCACATCACCCCTTACATATGGCTACCTACCTGCCCAGACTGAAACCCCCTTGATTATTATGTGTGGGGCAGAGTTGAGTGAGAGACCAACAAAACTCCTTGTAATATCAAAGATGAACTGAAGGCAAGGATTATGGCAGCACATCACCCCTTACATATGGCTACCTACCTGCCCAGACTGAAACCCCATTGATTATTATGTGTGGGGCAGAGTTGAGTGAGAGACCAACAAAACTCGCTTGTAATATCAAAGATGAACTGAAGGCAAGGATTATGGCAGCACATCACCCCTTGTATAGCTACCTACCTGTCCAGACTGAAACCCCCCTTGATTATTATGTGTGGGGCAGAGTTGAGTGAGAGACCAACAAAACTCCTTGTAATATCAAAGATGAACTGAAGGCAAAGATTATGGCAGCACATCACCCCTTACATATGGCTACCTACCTGCCCAGACTGAAACCCCCTTGATTATTATGTGTGGGGCAGAGTTGAGTGAGAAACCAACAAAACTCCTTGTAATATCAAAGATAAACTAAAGGCAAGGATTATGGCAGCACAGCTTATCACCCCTTACATATGGCTACCTACCTGCCCAGAATGAAACCCCCTTGATTATTATGTGTGGGGCAGAGTTGAGTGAGAGACCAACAAAACTCCTTGTAATATCAAAGATGAACTGAAGGCAAAGATTATGGCAGCACATCACCCCTTACATATGGCTACCTACCTGTCCAGACTGAAACCCCCTTGATTATTATGTGTGGGGCAGAGTTGAGGTGAGAGACCAACAAAACTCCTTGTAATATCAAAGATGAACTGAAGGCAAGATTGGCAGCACATCACCCCTTACATATGGCCCTACCTGCCCAGACTGAAACCCCCTTGATTATTATGTGTGGGGCAGAGTTGAGTGAGAGACCAACAAAACTCCTTGTAATGTCAAAGATGAACTGAAGGCAAAGATTATGGCAGCACATCACCCCTTACATATGGCTACCTACCTGCCCAGACTGAAACCCCATTGATTATTATGTGTGGGGCAGAGTTGGTGAGAGACCAACAAAACTCCTTGTAATATCAAAGATGAACTGAAGGCAAAGATTATGGCAGCACATCACCCCTTACATATGGCTACCTACCTGCCCAGACTGAAACCCCCTTGATTATTATATGTGGGGCAGAGTTGAGTGAGAGACCAACAAAACTCCTTGTAATATCAAAGATGAACTGAAGGCAAAGATTATGGCAGCACATCACCCCTTACATATGGCTACCTACCTGCCCAGACTGAAACCCCATTGATTATTATGTGTGGGGCAGAGTTGAGTGAGAGACTTAATAAAGCTCTTGTAATATCAAAGATGAACTGAAGGCAAGGATTATGGCAGCACATCACCCCTTGCTATGGCTACCTACCTGCCCAGACTGAAACCCCTTGATTATTATGTGTGGGGCAGAGTTGAGTGAGAACCAACAAAACTCCTTGTAATATCAAAGATGAACTGAAGGCAAGGATTATGGCAGCACATCACCCCTTACATATGGCTACCTACCTGCCCAGACTGAAACCCCCTTGATTATTATGTGTGGGGCAGAGTTGAGTGAGAGACCAACAAAACTCCTTGTAATATCAAAGATGAACTGAAGGCAAGGATTATGGCAGCATCACCCCTTACATATGGCTACCTACCTGCAGACTGAAACCCATTGATTATTATGTGTGGGGCAGAGTTGAGTGAGAGACCAACAAAACTCCTTGTAATATCAAAGATAGACAGAAGGCAAGGATTATGGCAGCCACATCACCCCTTACATATGGCTACCTACCTGCCCAGACTGAAACCCCCTTGATTATTATGTGTGGGGCAGAGTTGAGTGAGAGACCAACAAAACTCCTTGTAATATCAAAGATGAACTGAAGGCAAAGATTATGGCAGCACATCACCCCTTACATATGGCTACCTACCTGCCCAGACTGAAACCCCCTTGATTATTATGTGTGGGGCAGAGTTGAGTGAGAGACCAACAAAACTCCTTGTAATATCAAAGATGAACTAAAGGCAAAGATTATGGCAGCACATCACCCCTTACATATGGCTACCTACCTGCCCAGACTGAAACCCCATTGATTATTATGTGTGGGGCAGAGTTGAGTGAGAGACCAACAAAACTCCTTGTAATATCAAAGATAAACTAAAGGCAAGGATTATGGCAGCACATCACCCCTTACATATGGCTACCTACCACCCAGACTGAAACCCCCTTGATTATTATGTGTGGGGCAGAGTTGAGTGAAGACCAACAAAACTCCTTGTAATATCAAAGATGAACTAAAGGCAAGGATTATGGCAGCACATCACCCCTTACATATGGCTACCTACCTGCCCAGACTGAAACCCCATTGATTATTATGTGTGGGGCAGAGTTGAGTGAGAGACCAACAAAACTCTTGTAATATCAAAGATAAACTAAAGGCAAGGATTATGGCAGCACATCACCCCTTACATATGGCTACCTACCTGCCCAGACTGAAACCCCATTGATTATTATGTGTGGGGCAGAGTTGAGTGAGAGATAACAAAACTCCTTGTAATATCAAAGATAAACTAAAGGCAAGGATTATGGCAGCACATCACCCCCTTACATATGGCTACCTACCTGCACCCAGACTGAAACCCCATTGATTATTATGTGTGGGGCAAGAGTTGAGTGAGAGACCAACAAAACTCCTTGTAATATCAAAGATAAACTAAAGGCAAGAGTTATGGCAGCACATCACCCCTTACATATGGCTACCTACCTGCCCAGACTGAAACCCCATTGATTATTATGTGTGGGGCAGAGTTGGGTGAGAGACCAACAAAACTCCTTGTAATATCAAAGATAAACTAAAGGCAAGGATTATGGCAGCACATCACCCCTTACATATGGCTACCTACCTGCCCAGACTGAAACCCCATTGATTATTATGTGTGGGGCAGAGTTGAGTGAGAGACCAACAAAACTCCTTGTAATATCAAAGATAAACTAAAGGCAAGGATTATGGCAGCACATCACCCCTTACATATGGCTACCTACCTGCCCAGACTGAAACCCCATTGATTATTATGTGTGGGGCAGAGTGAGTGAGAGACCAACAAAACTCCTTGTAATATCAAAGATAAACTAAAGGCAAGGATTATGGCAGCACATCACCCCTTACATATGGCTACCTACCTGCCCAGACTGAAACCCCATTGATTATTATGTGTAGGGCAGAGTTGAGTGAGAGACCAACAAAACTCCTTGTAATATCAAAGATAAACTAAGGCAAGGATTATGGCAGCACATCACCCCTTACATATGGCTACCTACCTGCCCAGACTGAAACCCATTGATTATTATGTGTGGGGCAGAGTTGAGTGAGAGACCAACAAAACTCCTTGTAATATCAAAGATGAACTGAAGGCAAGGATTATGGCAGCACATCACCCCTTACATATGGCTACCTACCTGCCCAGACTGAAACCCCCCTTGATTATTATGTGTGGGGCAGAGTTGAGTGAGGGAACCAACAAAACTCCTTGTAATATCAAAGATGAACTGAAGGCAAAGATTATGGCAGCACATCACCCCTTACATATGGCTACCTACCTGCCCAGACTGAAACCCCCTTGATTATTATGTGTGGGGCAGAGTTGAGTGAGAGACCAACAAAACTCCTTGTAATATCAAAGATGAACTAAAGGCAAAGATTATGGCAGCACATCACCCCTTACATATGGCTACCTACCTGCCCAGACTGAAACCCATTGATTATTATGTGTGGGGCAGAGTTGAGTGAGAGACCAACAAAACTCCTTGTAATATCAAAGATAAACTAAAGGCAAGGATTATGGCAGCACATCACCCCTTACATATGGCTACCTACCTGCCCAGACTGAAACCCCATTGATTATTATGTGTGGGGCAGAGTTAGTGAAGACCAACAAAACTCCTTGTAATATCAAAGATGAACTGAAGGCAAAGATTATGGCAGCACATCACCCCTTACATATGGCTACCTACCTGCCCAGACTGAAACCCCATTGATTATTATGTGTGGGGCAGGGGATTGAGTGAGAGACCAACAAAACTCCTTGTAATATCAAAGATGAACTGAAGGCAGAGTTATGGCAGCACATCACCCCTTACATATGGCCCTACCTACCTGCCCAGACTGAAACCCCATTGATTATTATGTGTGGGGCAGAGTTGAGTGAGAGACCAACAAAACTCCTTGTAATATCAAAGATGAACTGAAGGCAAGGATTATGGCAGCACATCACCCCTTACATATGGCTACCTACCTGCCCAGACTGAAACCCCATTGATTATTATGTGTGGGGCAGAGTTGAGTGAGAGACCAGCAAAACTCCTTGTAATATCAAAGATGAACTGAAGGCAAGGATTATGGCAACACATCACCCCTTACATATGGCTACCTACCTGCCCAGACTGAAACCCCCATTGATTATTATGTGTGGGGCAGAGTTGGAGTGAAGACCAACAAAACTCCTTGTAATATCAAAGATGAACTGAAGGCAAAGATTATGGCAGCACATCACCCCTTACATATGGCTACCTACCTGCCCAGACTGAAACCCCATTGATTATTATGTGTGGGGCAGAGTTGGAGTGAGAGACCAACAAAACTCCTTGTAATATCAAAGATGAACTGAAGGCAAGGATTATGGCAGCACATCACCCCTTACATATGGCTACCTACCTGCCCAGCTGAAACCCCATTGATTATTATGTGTGGGGCAGAGTTGAGTGAGAGACCAACAAAACTCCTTGTAATATCAAAGATGAACTGAAGGCAAGGATTATGGCAGCACATCACCCCTTACATATGGCTACCTACCTGCCCAGACTGAAACCCCATTGATTATTATGTGTGGGGCAGAGTTGGAGTGAGAAGACCAACAAAACTCCTTGTAATATCAAAGATGAACTGAAGGCAAGGATTATGGCAGCACATCACCCCTTACATATGGCTACCTACCTGCCCAGACTGAAACCCCATTGATTATTATGTGTGGGGCAGAGTTGAGGGAGAGACCAATAAAACTCCTTGT
>JBBBDQ010019128.1:0-16881 GCA_037127315.1 Ascarosepion bandense | reverse complement strand
AATAATCAAGTTGGTGGTGTGTCCGCGGAGTTAGTACCAAGATGTAAGGGGTGATTTAGAAAGAGTTTTGTTGGTCTCTGCCCAATCGCCCAGCACATAATAATCAAGTTGGTAGTCCATGGAGTTAGGTACCAAGATGTAAGGGGTGATTTAGAAAGAGTTTTGTTGGTCTCTTGCTCAAATGCGCCCAGCACATAATAATAAGCTATAGTCCATGGAGTTAGGTACCAAGATGTAAGGGGTGATTTAGAAAGAGTTTTGTTGGTCTCTTGCTCAACTGCGCCCAGCACATAATAATCAAGTTGGTGGTAGTCCATGGAGATAGGTACCAAGATGTAAGGGGTGATTTAGGAAAGAGTTTTGTTGGTCTCTTGCTCAACTGCGCCCAGCACATAATAATCAAGTTGGTGGTAGTCCAAGGGAGATAGGTACCAGACAAGGGGTGATTTAGAAAGAGTTTTGTTGGTCTTCGCTCAACTGCGCCCAGCACATAATAATTGAAGTGGGTGGTAGTCCATGGAGATAGGTACCAAGATGTAAGGGGTGATTTAGAAAGAGTTTTGTTGGTCTCTTGCTCAACTGCGCCCAGCACATAATAATCATGGTGGTAGTCCATGGAGTTCGGTACCAAGATGTAAGGTGATTTAAAGAGTTTTGCTGGTCTCTTGCCCAACTGCGCCCAGCACATAATAATCAAGTTGGTGGTAGTCCATGGAGTTCGGTACCAAGATGTAAGGGGTGATTTAGAAAGAGTTTTGTTGGTCTCTTGCTCAACTGCGCCCAGCACATAATAATCAAGTGGGTGGTAGTCCATGGAGATAGGTACCAAGATGTAAGGTGATTTAGAAAGAGTTTTGTTGGTCTCTTGCTCAACTGCGCCCAGCACATAATAATCAAGTTGGTGGTAGTCCATGGAGATAGGTACCAAGATGTAAGGGGTGATTTAGAAAGAGTTTTGTTGGTCTCTTTGGCTCAATCCAGCCCAGCACATAATAATCAAGTGGGTGGTAGTCCATGGAGGCTAGTACTGGAAGATGTAAGGGGTGATTTAGAAAGAGTTTTGTTGGTCTCTTGCTCAACTGCGCCCAGCACATAATAATCAAGTTGGTGGTAGTCCATGGAGATAGGTACCAAGATGTAAGGTGATTTAGAAAGAGTTTTGTTGAGTTCCTGCTCAATCATGCCCAGCACATAATAATCATGGTGGTAGTCCATGGAGATAGGTACCAAGATGTAAGGGGTGATTTAGAAAAGAGTTTTGTTGGTCTCTTGCTCAACTGCGCCCAGCACAGTAATAATCAAGTGGGTGGTAGTCCATGGAGATAGGTACCAAGATGTAAGGGGTGATTTAGAAAGAGTTTTGTTGGTCTCTTGCCCAACTGTTTCAGCACATAATAATCAAGTTGGTGGTAGTCCATGGAGTTCGGTACCAAGATGTAAGGGGCATTTAGAAAGAGTTTTGTTTGTCTCTTGCTCAACTGCGCCCAGCACATAATAATCGTTGCAGTCTGGTGTATGGAGTTAGGTACCAAGATGTAAGGGGTGATTTAGAAAGAGTTTTGTTGGTCTCTTGCCCAACTGCGCCCAGCACATATAATAATCGTTGGTGGTAGTCCATGGAGATAGGTACCATGATGTAAGGGGTGATTTAGAAAGAGTTTTGTTGGTCTCTTGCTCAACTGCGCAAAGCACATAATAATCAAGTGGGTGGTAGTCCATGGAGATAGGTACCAAGATGTAAGGGGTGATTTAGAAAGAGTTTTGTTGGTCTCTTGCTCAACTGCGCCCAGCACATAATAATCAAGTGGGTGGTAGTCCATGGAGATAGGTACCAAGATGTAAGGGGTGATTTAGAAAGAGTTTTGTTGGTCTCTTGCTCAACTGCGCCCAGCACATAATAATCAAGTTGGTGGTAGTCCATGGAGTTCGGTACCAAGATGTAAGGGGGTGATTTAGAAAGAGTTTTGTTGGTCTCTTGCTCAACTGCGCCCAGCACATACCAATCAAGTGGGTGGTAGTCCATGGAGTTAGGTACCAAGATGTAAGGGGTGATTTAGAAAGAGTTTTGTTGGTCTCTTGCTCAACTGCGCCCAGCACATAATAACTGTTGCGTAGTCCATGGAGATAGGTACCAAGATGTAAGGGGTGATTTAGAAAGAGTTTTGTTGGTCTCTTGCTCAACTGCGCCCAGCACATAATAATCAAGTGGGTGGTAGTCCATGGAGATAGGTACCAAGATGTATGGGGCATTTAGAAAGAGTTTTGTTGGTCTCTTGCTCTAACTGCGCCCAGCACACAATAATCAAGTGGGTGGTAGTCCATGGAGATAGGTACCAAGATGTAAGGGGTGATTTAGAAAGAGTTTTGTTGGTCTCTTGCTCAACTGCGCCCAGCAATAGATAATAATCAAGTTGGTGGTAGTCCATGGAGTTCATGGCATGGCAATGACGAAAGAGCTTGGTCTCTTGCTCAACTGCGCCCAGCACATAATAATCAAGTGGGTGGTAGTCCATGGAGTTAGGTACCAGATAAGGGGTGATTTAGAAAGAGTTTTGTTGGTCTCTTGCTCAACTGCGCCCAGCACATAATAATCAAGTTGGTGGTAGTCCATGGAGATAGGTACCAAGGATGTAAGGGGTGATTTAGAAAGAGTTTTGTTGGTCTCTTGCTCAACCGTGCCCAGCAATATGTCATCTAAGTTAAGGGTAGTCCATGGAGATAGGTACCAAGATGTAAGGGGTGATTTAGAAAGAGTTTTGTTGGTCTCTTGCCAACTGCGCCCAGCACATAATAATCAAGTGGGTGGTAGTCCATGGAGTTCGGTACCAAGATGTAAGGGTGATTTAGAGAAGAGTTTTGTTGGTCTCTTGCTCAACTGGCAGCCCAGCACATAATAATCAAGTTGGTGGTAGTCCATGGAGTTAGTACCAAGATGTAAGGGGTGATTTAGAAAAGAGTTTTGTTGGTCTCTTGCTCAACTGCGCCAAGCACATAATAACTGCTATTGGTGGTAGTCCATGGAGTTCGGGTACCAAGATGTAAGGGGTGATTTAGAAAGAGTTTTGTTGGTCTCTTGCTCAACTGCGCCCAGCACATAATAATCAAGTTGGTGGTAGTCCATGGAGTTAGGTACCAAGATGTAAGGGGTGATTTAGAAAGAGTTTTGCTGGTCTCTTGCTCAATCAGCAGCTCCAGCACATAATAATCAAGTGGGTGGTAGTCCATGGAGTCTGGTACCAAGATGTAAGGGGTGATTTAGAAAGAGTTTGGTTAGTCTCTTGCTCAACTGCGCCCAGCACATAATAATCAAGTTGGTGGTAGTCCATGGAGTTCGGTACCAAGATGTAAGGGGTGATTTAGAAAGAGTTTTGTTGGTCTCTTGCTCAACTGCGCCAAGCACATAATAATCAAGTTGGTGGTAGTCCATGGAGATAGGTACCAAGATGTAAGGGGTGACGAAAGAGTTTTTGTTGGTCTCTTGCTCAACTGCGCCCAGCACATAATAATCAAGTTGGTGGTAGTCCATGGAGATAGGTACCAAGATGTAAGGGTGATTTAGAAAGAGTTTTGTTGGTCTCTTGCTCAACTGCGCCCAGCACATAATAATCGTTGGTGGTAGTCCATGGAGTTAGGTACCAAGATGTAAGGGGTGATTAGAAAAGAGTTTTGTTGGTCTCTTGCTCAACCGTACCCAGCACATAATAATCAAGTTGGTGGTAGTCCATGGAGTTCGGTACCAAGATGTAAGGGGTGATTTAGAAAGAGTTTTGTTGGTCTCTTGCTCAACTGCGCCCAGCACATAATAATCAAGTTGGTGGTAGTCCATGGAGTTAGGTACCAAGATGTAAGGGGTGATTTAGAAAGAGTTTTGGTGTTGGTCTCTTGCTCAAATGCGCCCAGCACATAATAATCAAGTTGGTGGTAGTTCATGGAGTTCGGTATCAAGATGTAAGGGGTAAGATTTAGAAAGAGTTTTGTTGGTCTCTTGCTCAACTGCGCCAAGCACATAATAATCAAGTTGGTAGTCCATGGAGATAGGTACCAAGATGTAAGGGGTGATTTAGAAAGAGTTTTGTTGGTCTCTTGCTCAACTGCGCCCAGCACATAATAATCAAGTTGGTGGTAGTCCATGGAGTTCGGTACCAAGATGTAAGGTGATTTAGAAAAGAGAGTTTTGTTGGTCTCTTGCTCAACTGCGCCCAGCACATAATAATCAAGTGGGTGGCAGTCCATGGAGTTAGGTACCAAGATGTGGTGGGTGATTTAGAAAGAGTTTTGTTGGTCTCTTGCTCAACTGCGCCCAGCACATAATAATCAAGTTGGTGGTAGTCCATGGAGTTCGGTACCAAGACAGTAAGGGGTGATTTAGAAGAGTTTTGTTGGTCTCTCGTCACCAACTGCGCCCAGCACATAATAATCAAGTTGGTGGTAGTCCATGGAGTTAGGTACCAAGATGTAAGGGGTGATTTAGAAAGAGTTTTGCTGGTCTCTTGCTCAACTGCGCCCAGCACATAATAATCAAGTTGGTGGTAGTCCATGGAGTTCGGTACCAAGATGGTAAGGGGTGATTTAGAAAGAGTTTTGTTGGTCTCTTGCTCAACTGCGCCCAGCACATAATAATCAAGTTGGTGGTAGTCCATGGAGTTCGGGTACCAAGATGTAAGGTGATTTAGAAAGAGTTTTGTTGGTCTGCTCAAATGCGCCCAGCACATAATAATCAAGTTGGTGGTAGTCCATGGAGTTCGGTACCAAGATGTAAGGGGTGATTTAGAAAGAGTTTTGTTGGTCTTGCTCAATCCAGCCCAGCACATAATAATCAAGTTGGTGGTAGTCCATGGAGTTAGGTACCAAGATGTAAGGGGTGATTTAGAAAGAGTTTGTTGGTCTCTTGCTCAACTGCGCCCAGCACATAATAATCAAGTTGGTGGTGGTAGTCCATGGAGATAGGTACCAAGATGTAAGGTGATTTAGAAAGAGTTTTGTTGGTCTCTTGCTCAACTGCGCCCAGCACATAATAATCAAGTTGGTGGTAGTCCATGGAGTTAGGTACCAAGATGTAAGGGGGTGATTTAGAAAGAGTTTTGTTGGTCTCTTGCTCAACTGGGTGCCCAGCATATACAATCAAGTTGGTGGTAGTCCATGGAGATAGGTACCAAGATGTGGCAATGAAAGAGTTTTGTTGGCTTCGTCAACTGCGCAGCACATAATAATCAAGTTGTGGTAGTCCATGGAGTTAGTACCAAGATGTAAGGGTGATTTAGAAAGAGTTTGTTGGTCTCTTGCTCAACTGCGCCCAGCACATAATAATCAAGTTGGTGGTAGTCCATGGAGTTAGGTACCAAGACGTAAGGGGTGATTTAGAAAGAGTTTTGTTGGTCTCTTGCTCAACTGCGCCCAGCACATAATAATCAAGTTGGTGGTAGTCCATGGAGTTAGTACCAAGATGTAAGGGGTGATTTAGAAAGAGTTTTGTTGGTCTCTTGCTCAACTGCGCCCAGCACATAATAATCAAGTTGGTGGTAGTCCATGGAGTTAGGTACCAAGATGTAAGGGTGATTTAGAAAGAGTTTCGTTGGTCTTCTTGCTCAACTGCGCCCAGCACATAATAATCAAGTTGCGGTAGTCCATGGAGATAGGTACCAAGATGTAAGGGGTGATTTAGAAAGAAGCTTTGTTGGTCTCTTGCTCAACTGCGCCCAGCACATAATAATCAAGTTGGTGGTGGTCCATGGAGTTAGGTACCAAGATGTAAGGGGTGATTTAGAAAGAGTTTTGTTGGTCTCTTGCTCAACTGCGCCCAGCACATAATAATCAAGTTGGTGGTAGTCCATGGAGATAGGTACCAAGATGTAAGGGGTGATTTAGAAAGAGTTTTGTTGGTCTCTTGCTCAACTGCGCCCAGCACATAATAATCAAGTTGGTGGTAGTCCATGAGTTAGGTACCAAGATGTAAGGGGTGATTTAGAAAGAGTTTTGTTGGTCTCTTGCTCAACTGCGCCCAGCACATAATAATCAAGTTGGTGGTAGTCCATGGAGTTAGGTACCAAGATGTAAGGGGTGATTTAGAAAGAGTTTTTGTTGGTCTCTTGCTCAACTGCGCCCAGCACATAATAATCAAGCTGGTGGTAGTCCATGGAGATAGGTACCAAGATGTAAGGTGATTAGAAAGAGTTTTGTTGGTCTCTTGCTCAACTGCGCCCAGCACATAATAATCAAGTTGGTGGTAGTCCATGGAGTTAGGTACCAAGATGTAAGGGGTGATTTAGAAAGAGTTTTGTTGGCTTCTTGCTCAACTGCGCCCAGCACATAATCAAGTTGGTGGTAGTCCATGGAGTTAGGTACCAAGATGTAAGGGGTGATTTAGAAAGAGTTTTGTTGGTCTCTTGCTCAACTGCGCCCAGCACATAATAATCAAGTTGGTGGTAGTCCATGGAGTAAGGTACCAAGATGTAAGGTGATTTAGAAAGAGTTTTGTTGGTCTCTTGCTCAACTGCGCCCAGCACATAATAATCAAGTTGGTGGTAGTCCATGGAGTTAGGTACCAAGATGTAAGGGGTGATTTAGAAAGAGTTTTGTTGGTCTCTTGCTCAACCGTGCCCAGCACATAATAATCAAGTTGGTGGTAGTCCATGGAGATAGGTACCAAGATGTAAGGGGTGATTTAGAAAGAGTTTTGTTGGTCTCTTGCTCAACTGCGCCCAGCACATAATAATCAAGTTGGTGGTAGTCCATGGAGTTAGGTACCAAGATGTAAGGGGTGATTTAGAAAGAGTTTGTTGGTCTCTTGCTCAACTGGGTGCCCACATAATAATCAAGTTGGTGGTAGTCCATGGAGATAGGTACCAAGACAAGGGGTGATTTAAAGAGTTTTTGTTGGTCTCTTGCTCAACTGCGCCCAGCACATAATAATCAAGTTGGTGGTAGTCCATGGAGTTAGGTACCAAGATGTAAGGTGATTTAGAAAGAGTTTTGTTGGTCTCTTGCTCAACTGTGCCCAGCACATAATAATCAAGTTGGTGGTAGTCCATGGAGATAGGTACCAAGATGTAAGGGGTGATTTAGAAAGAGTTTGTTGGTCTCTTGCTCAACTGCGCCCAGCACATAATAATCAAGTTGGTGGTAGTCCATGGAGTTAGGTACCAAGATGTAAGGGGTGATTTAGAAAGAGTTTTGTTGGTCTCTTGCTCAACTGCGCCCAGCACATAATAATCAAGTGGGTGGTAGTCCATGGAGATAGGTACCAAGATGTAAGGTGATTTAGAAAGAGTTTTGTTGGTCTCTTGCTCAACTGCGCCCAGCACATAATAATCAAGTTGGTGGTAGTCCATGGAGTTAGGTACCAAGATGTAAGGTGATTTAGAAAGAGTTTTGTTGGTCTCTTGCTCAACTGCGCCAAGCACATAATAATCAAGTTGTAGTCCATGGAGACAGGTACCAAGATGTAAGGTGATTTAGAAAGAGTTTTTGTTGGTCTCTTGCTCAACTGCGCCCAGCACATAATAATCAAGTTGGTGGTAGTCCATGGAGATAGGTACCAAGATGTAAGGGGTGATTTAGAAAGAGTTTTGTTGGTCTCTTGCTCAACCGTGCCCAGCACATAATAATCAAGTTGGTGGTAGTCCATGGAGATAGGTACCAAGATGTAAGGGGTGATTTAGAAAGAGTTTTGTTGGTCTCTTGCTCAACTGCGCCCAGCACATAATAATCAAGTTGGTGGTAGTCCATGGAGTTAGGTACCAAGATGTAAGGGGTGATTTAGAAAGAGTTTTGTTGGTCTCTTGCTCAACTGCGCCCAGCACATAATAATCAAGTTGGTGGTAGTCCATGGAGATAGGTACCAAGATGTAAGGGGTGATTTAGAAAGAGTTTTGTTGGTCTTTGCTCAACTGTGCCAAGCACATAATAATCAAGTTGGTGGTAGTCCATGGAGATAGGTACCAAGATGTAAGGGGTGATTTAGAAAGAGTTTTGTTGGCTTCTTGCTCAACTGCGCCCAGCACATAATAATCAAGTTGGTGGTAGTCCATGGAGATAGGTACCAAGATGTAAGGGGTGATTTAGAAAGAGTTTTGTTGGTCTCTTGCTCAACTGCGCCAAGCACACATACTAACTGTTGGTGGTAGTCCATGGAGATAGGTACCAAGATGTAAGGGGTGATTTAGAAAGAGTTTTGTTGGTCTCTTGCTCAACTGCGCTCAGCACATAATAATCAAGTTGGTGGTAGTCCATGGAGTTAGGTACCAAGATGTAAGGGGTGATTTAGAAAGAGTTTTGTTGGTCTCTTGCTCAAATGCGCCCAGCACATAATAATCAAGTGGGTGGCAGTCCATGGAGTTAGGTACCAAGATGTAAGGGTGATTTAGAAAGAGTTTTGTTGGTCTCTTGCTCAACTGCGCCCAGCACATAATAATCAAGTTGGTGGTAGTCCATGGAGATAGGTACCAAGATGTAAGGGGTGGATTTAGAAAGAGTTTTTGTTGGTCTCTTGCTCAACTGCGCCAAGCACATAATAATCAAGTTGGTGGTAGTCCATGGAGATAGGTACCAAGATGTAAGGGGTGATTTAGAAAGAGTTTTGTTGGTCTCTTGCTCAACTGCGCCAAGCACATAATAATCAAGTTGGTGGTAGTCCGCGGAGATAGGTACCAAGATGTAAGGGGTGATTTAGAAAGAGTTTTGTTGGTCTCTTGCTCAACTGCGCCAAGCACATAATAATCAAGTTGGTGGTAGTCCATGGAGATAGGTACCAAGATGTAAGGGGGGTGATTTAGAAAGAGTTTTGTTGGTCTCTTGCTCAACTGCGCCCAGCACATAATAATCAAGTTGGTGGTAGTCCAAGTGGAGTTAGGTACCAAGATGTAAGGGGGTGATTTAGAAAGAGTTTCATATCTCTTTGCTCAACTGCGCCCAGCACATAATAATCAAGTGGTGGTAGTCCATGGAGATAGGTACCAAGATGTAAGGGGTGATTTAGAAAGAGTTTTGTTGGTCTCTTGCTCAACTGCGCCAAGCACATAATAATCAAGTTGGTGGTAGTCCATGGAGATAGGTACCAAGATGTAAGGGGTGATTTAGAAAGAGTTTTGTTGGTCTCTTGCTCAACTGCGCCCAGCACATAATAATCAAGTGGGTGGTAGTCCATGGAGATAGGTACCAAGATGTAAGGGGTGATTTAGAAAGAGTTTTGTTGGTCTCTTGCTCAACTGCGCCAAGTACATAATAATCAAGTTGGTGGTAGTCCATGGAGATAGGTACCCAAGATGTAAGGGGTGATTTAGAAAGAGTTTTTGCTGGTCTCTTGCCCTCAACTGCGCCCAGCACATAATAATCAAGTTGGTGGTAGTCCATGGAGATAGGTACCAAGATGTAAGGGGTGATTTAGAAAGAGTTTTGTTGGTCTCTTGCCCAACTGCGCCCAGCACATAATAATCAAGTTGGTGGTAGTCCATGGAGTTAGGTACCAAGATGTAGCGGGTGATTTAGAAAGAGTTTTTGTTGGTCTCTTGCTCAACTGGGTGCCAAGCACATAATAATCAAGTTGGTGGTAGTCCATGGAGATAGGTACCAAGATGTAAGGGTGATTTAGAAAGAGTTTTTGTTGGTCTCTTGCTCAACTGCGCCCAGTACATAATAATCAAGTTGGTGGTAGTCCATGGAGATAGGTACCAAGATGTAAGGGGTGATTTAGAAAGAGTTTTGTTGGTCTCTTGCTCAACTGCGCCAAGCACATAATAATCAAGTTGGTGGTAGTCCATGGAGATAGGTACCAAGATGTAAGGGGTGATTTAGAAAGAGTTTTGTTGGTCTCTTGCTCAACTGCGCCAAGCACATAATAATCAAGTTGGTGGTAGTCCATGGAGATAGGTACCAAGATGTAAGGGGTGATTTAGAAAGAGTTTGTTGGTCTCTTGCTCAACTGCGCCAAGCACATAATAATCAAGTGGGTGGTAGTCCGCGGAGTTAGGTACCAAGATGTAAGGGTGATTTAGAAAGAGTTTCGTTGGTCTCTTGCTCAACTGCGCCCAGCACATAATAATCAAGTTGGTGGTAGTCCATGGAGATAGGTACCAAGATGTAAGGGGTGATTTAGAAAGAGTTTTGTTGGTCTCTTGCTCAACTGCGCCAAGCACATAATAATCAAGTTGGTGGTAGTCCATGGAGATAGGTACCAAGACAAGGGTGATTTAGAAAGAGTTTTGTTGGTCTCTTGCTCAACTGCGCCGCCATATACAATAACTGTTGGTGGTAGTCCATGGAGATAGGTACCAAGATGTAAGGGTGATTTAGAAAGAGTTTTATATCTCGTTCAACTGCGCCAAGCACATAATAATCAAGTTGGTGGTAGTCCATGGAGATAGGTACCAAGATGTAAGGGGTGATTTAGAAAGAGTTTTGTTGGTCTCTTGCTCAACTGCGCCCAGCACATAATAATCAAGTTGGTGGTAGTCCATGGAGTTAGGTACCAAGATGTAAGGGGTGATTTAGAAAGAGTTTTGTTGGTCTCTTGCTCAACTGCGCCCAGCACATAATAATCAAGTGGGTGGTAGTCCATGGAGATAGGTACCAAGATGTAAGGGGTGATTTAGAAAGAGTTTTGTTGGTCTCTTGCTCAACTGCGCCAAGCACATAATAATCAAGTTGGTGGTAGTCCATGGAGATAGGTACCAAGATGTAAGGGGTGATTTAGAAAGAAAGTTTTGTTGGTCTCTTGCTCAACTGCGCCCAGCACATAATAATCAAGTGGGTGGTAGTCCATGGAGATAGGTACCAAGATGTAAGGGGTGATTTAGAAAGAGTTTTGTTGGTCTCTTGCTCAACTGCGCCAAGCACATAATAATCAAGTTGGTGGTAGTCCATGGAGATAGGTACCAAGATGTAAGGGGTGATTTAGAAAGAGTTTTGTTGGTCTCTTGCTCAACTGTGCCCAGCACATAATAATCAAGTTGGTGGTAGTCCATGGAGTTAGGTACCAAGATGTATGGGGTGATTTAGAAAGAGTTTTGTTGGTCTTTGCTCAACTGCGCCAAGCACATAATAATCAAGTTGGTGGTAGTCCATGGAGATAGGTACCAAGATGTAAGGGGTGATTTAGAAAGAGTTTTATTGGTCTCTTGCTCAACTGCGCCCAGCACATAATAATCAAGTTGGTGGTAGTCCATGGAGTTAGGTACCAAGATGTAAGGGGTGATTTAGAAAGAGTTTTGTTGGTCTCTTGCTCAACTGCGCCAAGCACATAATAATCAAGTTGGTGGTAGTCCATGGAGTTAGGTACCAAGATGTAAGGGTGATTTAGAAAGAGTTTTGTTGGTCTCTTGCTCAACTGCGCCCAGCACATAATAATCAAGTTGGTGGTAGTCCATGGAGTTAGGTACCAAGATGTAAGGGGTGATTTAGAAAGAGTTTTGCTGGTCTCTTGCTCAAATGCGCCCAGCACATAATAATCAAGTGGGTGGCAGTCCATGGAGTTAGGTACCAAGATGTAAGGGGTGATTTAGAAAGAGTTTTGTTGGTCTCTTGCTCAACTGCGCCCAGCACATAATAATCAAGTTGGTGGTAGTCCATGGAGTTAGGTACCAAGATGTAAGGTGATTTAGAAAGAGTTTTGTTGGTCTCTTGCTCAAATGCGCCCAGCACATAATAATCAAGTTGGTGGCAGTCCATGGAGTTAGTACCAAGATGTAAGGGGTGATTTAGAAAGAGTTTTGTTGGTCTCTTGCTCAAATGCGCCCAGCACATAATAATCAAGTTGGTGGCAGTCCATGGAGTTAGGTACCAAGATGTAAGGGGGTGATTTAGAAAGAGTTTTTGTTGGTCTCTTGCTCAACTGCGCCCAGCACATAATAATCAAGCTGGTGGTAGTCCATGGAGTTAGGTACCAAGATGTAAGGGGTGATTTAGAAAGAGTTTTGTTGGTCTCTTGCTCAAATGCGCCCAGCACATAATAATCAAGTTGTGGCAGTCCATGGAGTTAGGTACCAAGATGTAAGGGGTGATTTAGAAAGAGTTTTGTTGGTCTCTTGCTCAACTGCGCCCAGCACATAATAATCAAGTTGGTGGTAGTCCATGGAGTTAGGTACCAAGATGTAAGGGGTGAGATTTAGAAAGAGTTTTGTTGGTCTCTTGCTCAAATGCGCCCAGCACATAATAATCAAGTTGGTGGCAGTCCATGGAGTTAGGTACCAAGATGTAAGGTGATTTAGAAAGAGTTTTGTTGGTCTCTTGCTCAAATGCGCCCAGCACATAATAATCAAGTTGGTAGTCCATGGAGTTAGGTACCAAGATGTAAGGGGTGATTTGTGAAAGAGTTTTGTTGGTCTCTTGCTCAACTGCGCCAAGCACATAATAATCAAGTTGGTGGTAGTCCGCGGAGTTAGGTACCAAGATGTAAGGGGTGATTTAGAAAGAGTTTTGTTGGTCTCTTGCTCAAATGCGCCCAGCACATAATAATCAAGTTGTGGTAGTCCATGGAGTTAGGTACCAAGATGTAAGGGTGATTTAGAAAGAGTTTTGTTTGTCTCTTGCTCAAATGCGCCCAGCACATAATAATCAAGTTGGTGGTAGTCCATGGAGTTAGGTACCAAGATGTAAGGGGTGATTTAGAAAGAGTTTTGTTGGTCTCTTGCTCAAATGCGCCCAGCACATAATAATCAAGTTGGTGGTAGTCCATGGAGTTAGGTACCAAGATGTAAGGGGTGATTTAGAAAGAGTTTTGTTGGTCTCTTGCTCAACTGCGCCAAGCACATAATAATCAAGTTGGTGGTAGTCCATGGAGTTAGGTACCAAGATGTAAGGGGTGATTTAGAAAGAGTTTTGTTGGTCTCTTGCCCAAATGCGCCCAGCACATAATAATCAAGTTGGTAGTCCATGGAGTTAGGTACCAAGATGTAAGGTGATTTAGAAAGAGTTTGCTGGTCTCTTGCTCAAATGCGCCCAGCACATAATAACTGTTGGTGGTAGTCCATGGAGTTAGGTACCAAGATGTAAGGGGTGATTTAGAAAGAGTTTTGTTGGTCTCTTGCTCAAATGCGCCCAGCACATAATAATCAAGTTGGTGTAGTCCATGGAGTTAGTACCAAGATGTAAGGGGTGATTTAGAAAGAGTTTTGTTGGTCTCTTGCTCAAATGCGCCCAGCACATAATAATCAAGTTGGTAGTGGTAGTCCATGGAGATAGGTACCAAGATGTAAGGGGTGATTTAGAAAGAGTTTTGTTGGTCTCTTGCTCAACTGCGCCAAGCACATAATAATCAAGTTGGTGGTAGTCCATGGAGTTAGGTACCAAGATGTAAGGGGTGATTTAGAAAGAGTTTTGTTGGTCTCTTGCTCAAATGCGCCCAGCACATAATAATCAAGTTGGTGGTAGTCCATGGAGATAGGTACCAAGACGTAAGGGGTGATTTAGAAAGAGTTTTGTTGGTCTTCTTTTGCCCAAAATGCGCCCAGCACATAATAATCAAGTTGGTGGTAGTCCATGGAGTTAGGTACCAAGATGTAAGGGGTGATTTAGAAAGAGTTTTGTTGGTCTCTTGCTCAACTGCGCCAAGCACATAATAATCAAGTTGGTGGTAGTCCATGGAGATAGGTACCAAGATGTAAGGGGTGATTTAGAAAGAGTTTTGTTGGTCTCTTGCTCAACTGCGCCAAGCACATAATAATCAAGTTGGTGGTAGTCCATGGAGTTCGGTACCAAGATGTAAGGGGTGATTTAGAAAGAGTTTTGTTGGTCTCTTGCTCAACTGCGCCAAGCACATAATAATCAAGTTGGTGGTAGTCCATGGAGTTCGGTACCAAGATGTAAGGGGTGATTTAGGAAGAGTTTTGCTGGTCTCTTGCTCAACTGCGCCAAGCACATAGCCAATCAAGTTGTAGTCCATGGAGTTCGGTACCAAGATGTAAGGGGTGATTTAGAAAGAGTTTTGTTGGTCTCTTGCTCAAATGCGCCCAGCACATAATAATCAAGTTGGTGGTAGTCCATGGAGTTAGGTACCAAGATGTAAGGGGTGATTTAGAAAGAGTTTTGTTGGTCTCTTGCTCAAATGCGCCCAGCACATAATAATCAAGTTGGTGGTAGTCCATGGAGATAGGTACCAAGATGTAAGGGGTGATTTAGAAAGAGTTTTGTTGGTCTCTTGCTCAAATGCGCCCAGCACATAATAATCAAGTTGGTGGTAGTCCATGGAGATAGGTACCAAGATGTAAGGGTGATTTAGAAAGAGTTTTGTTGGTCTCTTGCTCAACTGCGCCAAGCACATAATAATCAAGTTGGTGGTAGTCCATGGAGTTCGGTACCAAGATGTAAGGGGTGATTTAGAAAGAGTTTTGTTGGTCTCTTGCTCAAATGCGCCCAGCATAATAATCAAGTTGGTGGTAGTCCATGGAGTTAGGTACCAAGATGTGCGGGTGATTTAGAAAGAGTTTTGTTGGTCTCTTGCTCAACTGCGCCCAGCACATAATAATCAAGTTGGTGGTAGTCCATGGAGTTCGGTACCAAGATGTAAGGGGTGGATTTAGAAAGAGTTCTGTCAATCTCTTGCTCAAATGCGCCCAGCACATAATAATCAAGTTGGTGGTAGTCCATGGAGTTAGGTACCAAGATGTAAGGGGTGATTTAGAAAGAGTTTTGCTGGTCTCTTGCCCAAATGCGCCCAGCACATAATAATCAAGTTGGTGGTAGCTTGAGATAGGTACCAAGATGTAAGGTGATTTAGAAAGAGTTTTGTTGGTCTCTTGCTCAACTGCGCCAAGCACATAATAATCAAGTTGGTGGTAGTCCGGTGATAGGTACAAGATGGGCAAGATTTAGAAAGAGTTTTGTTGGTCTCTTGCTCAACCGGTGCCAAGCACATAATAATCAAGTGGGTGGCAGTCCATGGAGTTAGGTACCAAGATGTAAGGGGTGATTTAGAAAGAGTTTTGTTGGTCTCTTGCTCAACTGCGCCAAGCACATAATAATCAAGTTGGTGGTAGTCCATGGAGTTCGGTACCAAGATGTAAGGGGTGATTTAGAAAGAGTTTTGTTGGTCTCTTGCTCAAATGCGCCCAGCACATAATAATCGTTGGTGGTAGTCCATGGAGTTAGTACCAAGAGATGTAAGGGGTGATTTAGAAAGAGTTTTGTTGGTTCTTTGCTCAAATGCGCCCAGCACATAATAATCAAGTTGGTGGTAGTCCATGGAGTTAGGTACCAAGATGTAAGGGGTGATTTAGAAAGAGTTTTTGTTGGTCTCTTGCTCAAATGTGCCCAGCATAATAATCAAGTTGGTGGTAGTCCATGGAGATAGGTACCAAGATGTAAGGGGTGATTTAGAAAGAGTTTTTGTTGGTCTTCTTGCTCAACTGCGCCAAGCACATAATAATCAAGTTGGTGGTAGTCCATGGAGTTAGGTACCAAGATGTAAGGGGTGATTTAGAAAGAGTTTTGTTGGTCTTTTGCTCAACTGCGCCAAGCACATAATAATCAAGTGGGTGGCAGTCCATGGAGTTAGGTACCAAGATGTAAGGTGATTTAGAAAGAGTTTTGTTGGTCTCTTGCTCAACTGCGCCAAGCACATAATAATCATGGTGGCAGTCCATGGAGTTAGGTACCAAGATGTAAGGGGTGATTTAGAAAGAGTTTTGTTGGTCTTTGCTCAAATGCGCCCAGCACATAATAATCAAGTTGGTGGTAGTCCATGGAGATAGGTACCAAGATGTAAGGGGTGATTTAGAAGAGTTTTGTTGGTCTCTTGCTCAAATGTGCCCAGCACATAATAATCAAGTTGGTGGTAGTCCATGGAGATAGGCATCAAGATGTAAGGGTGATTTAGAAAGAGTTTGTTGGTCTCTTGCTCAACTGCGCTAAGCACATAATAATCAAGTTATGGTAGTCCATGGAGATAGGTACCAAGATGTAAGGGGTGATTTAGAAAGAGTTTTGTTGGTCTTTGCTCAAATGCGCCCAGCACATAATAATCAAGTGGGTGGTAGTCCATGGAGTTAGGTACCAAGATGTAAGGGGTGATTTAGAAAGAGTTTGTTGTCTTCTTGCTCAAATGCGCCCAGCACATAATAATCAAGTTGGTGGTAGTCCATGGAGATAGGTACCAAGATGTAAGGGGTGATTTAGAAAGAGTTTTGTTGGTCTCTTGCTCAAATGCGCCCAGCACATAATAATCAAGTTGGTGGTAGTCCATGGAGTTAGGCACAAGATGTAAGGGGTGATTTAGAAAGAGTTTTGTTGGTCTTTGCTCAAATGCGCCCAGCACATAATAATCAAGTTGGTGGTAGTCCTGCGGAGATAGGTACCAAGATGTAAGGGGTGATTTAGAAAGAGTTTTGTTGGTCTTTGCTCAAATGCGCCCAGCACATAATAATCAAGTTGGTGGTAGTCCATGGAGATAGGTACCAAGATGTAAGGGGTGATTTAGAAAGAGTTTTGTTGGTCTCTTGCTCAACTGCGCCAAGCACATAATAATCAAGTTGGTGGTAGTCCATGGAGTTAGGTACCAAGATGTAAGGGGTGATTTAGAAAGAGTTTTGTTGGTCTCTTGCTCAAATGCGCCCAGCACATAATAATCAAGTTGGTGGTAGTCCATGGAGATAGGTACCAAGATGTAAGGGGTGATTTAGAAAGAGTTTTGTTGGTCTCTTGCTCAACTGCGCCGCTACTACACAATCAAGTTGGTGGTAGTCCATGGAGTTAGGTACCAAGATGTAAGGGGTGGATTTAGAAAGAGTTTTGTTGGTCTCTTGCTCAAATGCGCCCAGCACATAATAATCAAAGTTGGTGGTAGTCCATGGAGATAGGTACCAAGATGTAAGGGGTGATTTAGAAAGAGTTTTGTTGGTCTTCTGTTCAAATGCGCCCAGCACATAATAATCAAGTTGGTGGTAGTCCATGGAG
>JBBBDQ010019115.1:0-16799 GCA_037127315.1 Ascarosepion bandense | reverse complement strand
AATGAGTTTGACTTTAAATGAAGCTAAGAATAGCTTAGGTTCTATATTAACCTAAGAATAAAGTTTGACTTTAAATGAAGCTAAGAATGCTTAGGTTCTATATTAACCTAAGAAGACAGTTTGACTTTAAATGAAGCTAAGAATAGCTTAGGTTCTTTATTAACCTAAGAATAAGTTTGACTTTAAATGAAGCTAAGAATAGCTTAGGTTCTATATTAACCTAAGAATAAGTTTGACTTTAAATGAAGCTAAGAATAGCTTAGGTTCTATATTAACCTAAGAATAAGTTTGACTTTAAATGAAGCTAAGAATAGCTTGGGTTCTATATTAACCTAGAGAATAAGTTTGATGACTTTTTAAATGAAGCTAAGAATGCTTAGGTTCTATGTTAACCTAAGAATAAGTTTGACTTTAAATGAAGCTAAGAGATAGCTTGGGTTCTATGATAACCTAAGAATAAGTTTGACTTTAAATGAAGCTAAGAATAGCTTAGAGTTCTATATTAATAAGAATAAGTTTGACTTTAGTAGGCTAAGAATAGCTTGGGTTCTTTTATTCACCTAAGAATAAGTTTGACTTTAAATGGTAGCTAAGAATAGCTTAGGTTCTATATTAACCTAAGAATAAGTTTGACTTCAAATGAAGCTAAGAATAGCTTAGGTTCTTTATTAACCAACTTAGAATAAATTTGACTTTAAATGAAGCTAAGAATAGCTTAGGTTCTATATTAACCTAAGAATATGTTTGACTAGAATGAAGCTAAGAATAGCTTAGGTTCTATATTAACCTAAGAATAAGTTTGACTTTAAATGAAGCTAAGAATAGCTTAGGTTCTATATTAACCTAAGAATAAGTTTGACTTTAAATGAAGCTAAGAATAGCTTAGGTTCTTTATTAACCTAAGAATAAGTTTGACTTTAAATGAAGCTAAGAATAGCTTAGGTTCTATATTAACCTAAGAATAAGTTTGACTTTAAATGAAGCTAAGAATAGCTTAGGTTCTTTATTAACCTTAGAATAAATTTGACTTTAAATGAAGCTAAGTCGCTTAGGTTCTATATTAACCTAAGAATATGTTTGACTTTAAATGAAGCTAAGAATAGCTAGGTTCTATATTAACCTAAGAATAAGTTTGACTTTAAATGAAGCTAAGAATAGCTTAGGTTCTATATTAACCTAAGAATAAGTTTGACTTTAAATGAAGCTAAGAATAGCTTAGGTTCTTTATTAACCTAAGAATAAGTTTGACTTTAAATGAAGCTAAGAATAGCTTGGGTTCTATATTAAACTAAGAATAAGTTTGACTTTAAATGAAGCCAAGAATAGCTTGGGTTCTATATTAACCTAAGAATAAGTTTGACTTTAAATGAAGCTAAGAATAGCTTAGGTTCTTTATTAACCTAAGAATAAGTTTGACTTTAAATGAAGCTAAGAATAGCTTAGGTTCTATATTAACCTAAGAATAAGTTTGACTTTAAATGAAGCAAAGAATAGCTTGGGTTCTATATTAACCTAAGAATAAGTTTGACTTTAAATGAAGCTAAGAATAGCTTAGGTTCTTTATTAACCTTAGAATAAATTTGACTTTAAATGAAGCTAAGAATAGCTTAGGTTCTATGTTAACCTAAAGAATAAGTTTGACTTTAAATGAAGCTAAGAATAGCTTAGGTTCTGTAACCTATGAAATAAGTTTGACTTTAAATGAAGCTAAGAATAAACTTAGGTTCTATATTAACCTAAGGGCAAGTTTGACTTTAAATGAAGCTAAGAATAGCTTAGGTTCTTTATTAACCTTAGAATAAATTTGACTTTAAATGAAGCTAAGAATAGCTTAGGTTCTATATTAACCTAAGAATATGTTTGACTTTAAATGAAGCTAAGAATAGCTTAGGTTCTATATTAACTTATAAAGAATATAGTTTGACTTTAAATGAAGCTAAGAATAGCTTAGGTTCTATATTAACCTAAGAATAAGTTTGACTTTAAATGAAGCTAAGAATAGCTTAGGTTCTTTATTAACTAAGGAGAATAATTTGACTTTAAATGAAGCTAAGAATAGCTTAGGTTCTATATTAAACTAAGAATAAGTTTGACTTTAGAATGAAGCTAAGAATAGCTTAGGTTCTATATTAACCTAAGAATAAGTTTGACTTTAAATGAAGCTAGAATAGCTTAGGTTTCTTTATTAACCTAAGAATAAGTTTGACTTTAAATGAAGCTAAGAATAGCTTAGGTTCTATATTAACCTAAGAATAAGTTTGACTTTAAATGAAGCAAAGAATAGCTTAGGTTCTATATTAACCTAAGAATAAGTTTGACTTTAAATGAGCTAAGAATGACTTAGGTTCTTTATTAACCTTAGAATAAATTTGACTTTAAATGAAGCTAAGAATAGCTTAGGTTCTATATTAACCTAAGAATAAGTTTGACTTTAAATGAAGCTAAGAATAGCTTGGGTTCTATATTAACCTAGGAATAAGTTTGACTTTAAATGAAGCTAAGAATAGCTTAGGTTCTATATTAACCTAAGAATAAGTTTGACTTTAAATGAAGCTAAGAATAGCTTAGGTTCTATATTAACCTAAGAATAAGTTTGACTTTAAATGAAGCTAAGAATAGCAGGTTCTTTATTAACCTAAGAATAAGTTTGACTTTAAATGAAGCTAAGAATAGCTTAGGTTCTATATTAACCTAAGAATAAGTTTGACTTTAAATGAAGCTAAGAATAGCTTAGGTTCTATATTAACCTAAGAATAAATTTGACTTTAAATGAAACTAAGAATAGCTTAGGTTCTATATTAACCTAAGAATAAGTTTGACTTTAAATGAAGCTAAGAATAGCTTAGGTTCTTTATTAACCTTAGAATAAATTTGACTTTAAATGAAGCTAAGAATAGCTTAGGTTCTATATTAACCTTAGAATAAGTTTGACTTTAAATTAAGCTAAGAATAGCTTAGGTTCTATATTAACCTTAGAATAAAGTTTGACTTTAAATGAAGCTAAAGATAGCTTAGGTTCTATATTAACCCTAAGAATAAGTTTGACTTTAAATGAAGCTAAGAATAGCTTGGGTTCTTTATTAACCTAAGAACAAGTTTGACTTTAAACTAGGCAAAGAATAGCTTGGGTTCTATATTAACCTAAGAATAAGTTTGACTTTAAATGAAGCTAAGAATAGCTTAGGTTCTATATTAACCTAAGAATAAGTTTGACTTTAAATGAAGCTAAGAATAGCTTGGGTTCTATATTAACCTAAGAATAAGTTTGACTTTAAATGAAGCTAAGAATAGCTTAGGTTCTTTATTAACCTAAGAATAAGTTTGACTTTAAATGAAGCTAAGAATAGCTTGGGTTCTATATTAACCTAAGAATAAGTTTGACTTCAAATGAAGCTAAGAATAGCGTAGGTTCTATATTAACCTAAGAATAAGTTTGACTTTAAATGGAAGCTAAGAATAGCTTAGGTTCTTTATTAACCTAAGAATAAGTTTGACTTTAAATGAAGCTAAGAATAGCTTAGGTTCTTTATTAACCTTAGAATAAATTTGACTTTAAATGAAGCTAAGAATAGCTTAGGTTCTATATTAACCTAAGAATAAGTTTGACTTTAAATGAAGCTAAGAATAGCTTGGGTTCTATATTAACCTAAGAATAAGTTTGACTTTAAATGAAGCTAAGAATAGCTGAGGTTCTATATTAACCTAAGAATAAGTTTGACTTTAAATGAAGCTAAGAATAGCTTAGGTTCTATATTAACCTAAGAATAAGTTTGACTTTAAATGAAGCTAAGAATAGCTTAGGTTCTATATTAACCTAAGAATAAATTTGACTTTAAATGAAGCTAAGAATAGCTTAGGTTCTATATTAACCTAAGAATAAGTTTGACTTTAAATGAAGCTAAGAATAGCTGAGGTTCTTTATTAACCTTAGAATAAATTTGACTTTAAATGAAGCTAAGAATAGCTTAGGTTCTATATTAGCAACAGAATAGTTTGACTTTAAATGAAGCTAAGAATAGCTTAGGTTCTATATTAACCTTAGAGAATAAGTTTGACTTTAAATGAAGCTAAGAATGACTTAGGTTCTATGTTAACCTTAGAATAAGTTTGACTTTAAATGAAGCTAAGAATAGCTTAGGTTCTTTATTAACCTAAGAATAAGTTTTGACTTTAAATGAAGCTAAGAATAGCTTAGGTTCTATATTAACCTAAGAATAAGTTTGACTTTAAATGAAGCTAAAATGACTTAGGTTCTATGACTAAACTTCAGAATAGTTTGACTTTAAATGAAGCTAAGAATAGCTTAGGTTCTATATTAACCTAAGAATAAGTTTGACTTTAAATGAAGCTAAGAATAGCTTAGGTTCTATATTAACCTAAGAATAAGTTTGACTTTAAATGAAGCTAAGAATAGATTAAGGTTCTATATTAACCTAAGAATAAGTTTGACTTTAAATGAAGCTAATAATAGCTTAGGTTCTATATTAACCTAAGAATAAGTTTGACTTTAAATAAAGCTAAGAATAGCTTAGGTTCTTTATTAACCTAAGAATAAGTTTGACTTTAAATGAAGCTAAGAATAGCTTAGGTTCTATATTAACCTAAGAATAAATTTGACTTTAAATGAAGCTAAGAATAGCTTAGGTTCTATATTAACCTAAGAATAAGTTTGACTTTAAATGAAGCTAAGAATAGCATAGGTTCTTTATTAACAAAAGAAGTTTTGACTTTGAAGCAAACAGATAGCTTGGGTTTCCCCATATGCTTCAGAATGGTTTGGGTTTTAAACAACTGGGGCCAAGCTTGGTTCTATTAACAAATGGGTTGACTTTTAAATGAAGCTAAGAATAAACTTAGGTTCTATATTAACCTAAGAATAAGTTTGACTTTAAATGAAACTAAGAATTGCTTGGGTTCTATATTAACCTTAGAATAAGTTTGAATTTAAATGAAGCTAAGAATAGCTTAGGTTCTATATTAAACTTAGAATAAGTTTGACTTTAAATGAAGCTAAAGAATAGCTTAGGTTCTATATTAACCTAAGAATAAGTTTGACTTTAAATGAAGGTAAGAATAGCTTGGTTCTTTATTAACTAAGAATAAGTTTGACTTTAAATGAAGCTAAGAATAGCTTGAATTATATATTAACCTAAGAATAAGTTTGACTTTAAATGAAGCTAAGAATAGCTTAGGTTCTATATTAACCTAAGAATAAGTTTGACTTTAAATGGGCTTCTGGGAAATAGCTTAGGTTCTATATTAACCTAAGAATAAGTTTGACTTTAAATGAAGCTAAGAATAGCTTAGGTTCTATATTAACCTAAGAATAAGTTTGACTTTAAATGAAGCTAAGAATAGCTTAGGTTCTATATTAACCTAAGGAATAGTTTGACTTTAAATGAAGCAAAGAATAGCTTAGGTTCTATATTAACCTAAGAATAAGTTTGACTTTAAATGAAGCTAAGAATAGCTTAGGTTCTTTATTAACCTTAGAATAAATTTGACTTTAAATGAAGCTAAGAATAGCTTAGGTTATATATTAACCTAAGAATAAGTTTGACTTTAAATGAAGCTAAGAATAGCTTAGGTTCTATATTAACCTAAGAATAAGTTTGACTTTAAATGAAGCTAAGAATAGCTTAGGTTCTATATTAACCTAAGAATAAGTTTGACTTTAAATGAAGCTAAGAATAGCTTAGGTTCTATATTAACCTAAGAATAAGTTTGACTTTAAATGAAGCTAAGAATAGCTTGGGTTCTTTATTAACCTAAGAATAAGTTTGACTTTAAATGAAGCTAAGAATAGCTTAGGTTCTGCATATTAACCTAAGAATAAGTTTGACTTTAAATGAAGCTAAGAATAGCTTAGGTTCTATATTAACCTAAGAATAAATTTGACTTTAAATGAAGCTAAGAATAGCTTAGGTTCTATATTAACCTAAGAATAAGTTTGACTTTAAATGAAGCTAAGAATAGCTTAGGTTCTTTATTAACCTTAGAATAAATTTGACTTTAAATGAAGCTAAGAATAGCTTAGGTTCTATATTAACCTTAGAATAAGTTTGACTTTAAATTAAGCTAAGAATAGCTTAGGTTCTATATTAACCTTAGAATAAGTTTGACTTTAAATGAAGCTAAGAATAGCTTAGGTTCTATATTAACCTAAGAATAAGTTTGACTTTAAATGAAGCTAAGAATAGCTTAGGTTCTTTATTAACCTAAGAATAAGTTTGACTTTAAATGAAGCAAAAGAATAGCTTAGGTTCTATGTTAACCTAAGAATAAGTTTGACTTTAAATGAAGCTAAGAATAGCTTAGGTTCTATATTAACCTAAGAATAAGTTTGACTTTAAATGAAGCTAGATAAGCTTAGGTTCTATATTAACCTAAAGAATAAGTTTGACTTTAAATGAAGCTAAGAATAGCTTAGGTTCTTTATTTAACCTAAGAATAAGTTTGACTTTAAATGAAGCTAAGAATAGCTTAGGTTCTATATTAACCTAGAATAAGTTTGACTTCAAATGAAGCTAAGAATAGCGTAGGTTCTATATTAACCTAAGAATAAGTTTGACTTTAAATGAAGCTAAGAATAAGCTTGGGTTCTTTATTAACCTAAGAATAAGTTTGACTTTAAATGAAGCTAAGAATAGCAGGTTCTTTATTAACCTTAGAATAAATTTGACTTTAAATGAAGCTAAGAATAGCTTAGGTTCTATATTAACCTAAGAATAAGTTTGACTTTAAATGAAGCTAAGAATAGCTTAGGTTCTATATTAACTAAGAATAAAGTTTGACTTTAAATGAAGCTAAGAATAGCTGAGGTTCTATATTAACCTAAGAATAAGTTTGACTTTAAATGAAGCTAAGAATAGCTTAGGTTCTATATTAACCTAAGAATAAGTTTGACTTTAAATGAAGCTAAGAATAGCTTAGGTTCTATATTAACCTAAGAATAAATTTGACTTTAAATGAAGCTAAGAATAGCTTAGGTTCTATATTAGCCTAAGAATAAGTTTGACTTTAAATGAAGCTAAGAATAGCTGAGGTTCTTTATTAACCTTAGAATAAATTTGACTTTAAATGAAGCTAAGAATAGCTTAGGTTCTATATTAACTATAGAATAAGTTTGACTTTAAATGAAGCTAAGAATAGCTTAGGTTCTATATTAACCTTAGAATAAGTTTGACTTTAAATGAAGCTAAGAATAGCTTAGGTTCTATGTTAACCTTAGAATAAGTTTGACTTTAAATGAAGCTAGAATAGCTTAGGTTCTTTATTAACCTAAGAATAAGTTTGACTTTAAATGAAGCTAAGAATAGCTTAGGTTCTATATTAACCTAAGAATAAGTTTGACTTTAAATGAAGCTAAGAATAGCTTAGGTTCTATATTAAACTAAAGAATAAGTTTGACTTTAAATGAAGCTAAGAATAGCTTAGGTTCTATAACCCTAAGAATAAGTTTGACTTAAATGAAGCTAAGAATAGCTTAGGTTCTTTGATAACCTAAGAATAAGTTTGACTTTAAATGAAGCTAAGAATAGCTTAGGTTCTTTATTAACCTTAGAATAAATTTGACTTTAAAGTAAATGGGAAGCAAAGCTTAGGTTCTATATTAACCTAAGAATAAGTTTGACTTTAAATGAAGCTAAGAATAGCTTAGGTTCTATATTAACCTAAGAATAAGTTTGACTTTACGACTATATGACTAAAACCAGCTGAGATATAATAACCTAAAGAATAAGTTTGACTTTAAATGAAGCCCCAGAAATAAACAGTTCCTATAATAACTAAAGAATAAGTTTGACTTTAAAATGAAGCTAAGAATAGCTTAGGTTCTATATTAACCTAAGAATAAATTTGACTTTATTAAATGGAAACTAAGAATAGCTTAGGTTCTATATTAGCCTAAGAATAAGTTTGACTTTAAATGAAGCTAAGAATAGCTGAGGTTCTTTATTAACCTTAGAATAAATTTTGACTTTAAATGAAGCTAAGAATAGCTTAGGTTCTATATTAACCTTAGAATAAGTTTGACTTTAAATGAAGCTAAGAATAGCAGGTTCTATAACATAGAACTCAGTTTGACTTTAAATGACTAAGAATAGCTTAGGTTCTGAAATAACTATAGAATAAGTTTGACTTTAAATGAAGCTAAATTAAACACGGTTCTTTATTAACCTAAGAATAAGTTTGACTTTAAATGAAGCTAAGGCCATTAGGTTCTATATTAACCCTAAGAATAAGTTTGACTTTAAATGAAGCTAAGAATAGCTTAGGTTCTATATTAAACTAAGAATAAGTTTGACTTTAAATGAAGCTAAGAATAGCTTGGGTTCTATATTAAGCACTAAGAACAAAGTTTGACTTTAAATGAAGCTAAGAATAGCTTAGGTTCTATATTAACTAAGAATAGTTTGACTTTAAATGAAGCTAAGAATAGATTAGGTTCTATATTAACCTAAGAATAAGTTTGACTTTAAATGAAGCTAATAATAATGAGTTTATATTAACCTAAGAATAAGTTTGACTTTTAAATAAAGCTAAGAATAGCTTAGGTTCTTTATTAACCTAAAGAATAAGTTTGACTTTAAATGAAGCTAAGAATAGCTTAGGTTCTATATTAACTAAGAATAAATTTGACTTCAAATGAAGCTAAGAATGACTTAGGTTCTATATTAACCTAAGAATAAAGTTTGACTTTAAATGGAAGCTAAGAATAGCATAGGTTCTTTATTAACCTTAGAAAAAAATTTGACTTTAAATGAAGCTAAGAATAGCTTAGGTTCTATATTAACCAACAGAATAAGTTTGATTTTAAATGAAGCTAAGAATAGCTTAGGTTCTATATTAACCTTAGAATAAGTTTGACTTTAAATGAAGCTAAGAATAGCTTAGGTTCTATATTAACTAAGAATAAGTTTGACTTCAAAAAATGAAACAAGAATTGCTTAGGTTCTATGTCAACTTAGAATAAGTTTGAATTTAAATGAAGCTAAGAATAGCTTAGGTTCTATATTAAACTTAGAATAAGTTTGACTTTAAATGAAGCTAAGAATGACTTAGGTTCTATATTAACCTAAGAATAAGTTTGACTTTAAATGAAGGTAAGAATAGCTTAGGTTCTTTATTAACCTAAGAATAAGTTTGACTTTAAATGAAGCTAAGAATAGCTTAGGTTCTATATTAACCTAAGAATAAGTTTGACTTTAAATGAAGCTAGAATATAACTGGGTTCTATATTAACCTAAATAGTTTGACTTTAAATGAAGCTAGACACATTTGGGTTCTATATGCCCTAAGAATAGTTTGACTTTAAATGAAGCTAAGAATAGCTTGGGTTCTA
This sequence comes from Ascarosepion bandense, assembly GCA_037127315.1. NCBI lineage: Eukaryota > Metazoa > Mollusca > Cephalopoda > Sepiida > Sepiidae > Ascarosepion > Ascarosepion bandense. The sequence goes on along the minus strand of JBBBDQ010019115.1, from coordinate 7,456 downwards.
TATTAACCTAGAATAAGTTTGACTTTAAATGAAGCTAAGAATAGCTTGGGTTCTATATTAACCTAAGAATAAGTTTGACTTTAAATGAAGCTAAGAATAGCTTAGGTTCTATATTAACCTAAGAATAAATTTTGACTTTAAATATGACTAAGAATAGCTTAGGTTCTTTATTAACAAAATAAGTTTGACTTTAAATGAAGCTAAGAATAGCTTGAGTTTTATATTAACCTAAGAATAAGTTTGACTTTAAATGAAGCTAAGAATAGCTTAGGTTCTATATTAACCTAAGAATAAGCTTGACTTTAAAAATGAAGTAAGAATAGCTTGAGTTCTATATTAACCTAAGAATAAGTTTGACTTTAAATGAAGCTAAGAATAGCTTAGGTTCTATATTAACCTAAGAATAAGTTTGACTTTAAAATGAAGCTAAAGAATAGCTTAGGTTCTTTATTAACCTAGGAATAAGTTTGACTTTAAATGAAGCTAAGAATAACTTGGTTCTATATTAACCTAAAGACAAGTTTGACTTTAAATGAAGCTAAGAATAGCTTAGGTTCTATATTAACCTAAAATAAATTTGACTTTAAATGAAGCTAAGGGCAAACAGTTTCTGTAACAGAAATAAATTTGACTTAAATGAAGCTAAGAATAGCTTAGGTTCTTTATTAACCATGAAAAATTTGACTTTAAATGAAGCTAAGAATAGCTTAGGTTCTATATTAACCTTAGAATAGTTTGACTTTAAATGAAGCTAAGAATAGCTTAGGTTCTATATTAACAACAGAATAAGTTTGACTTTAAATGAAGCTAAAGAACTATTTAGGTTCTATATTAACAGAGTAAGTTTGACTTTAAATGAAGCTAAGAATAGCTTAGGTTCTTTATTAACCTAAGAATAAGTTTGACTTTAAGTAAGGAAGCTAAGAATAGCTTAGGTTCTATATTAACCTAAGAATAAGTTTGACTTTAAATGAAGCTAAGAATACTTAGGTTCTGTATTAAACTAAGAATAAGTTTGACTTTAAATGAAGCTAAGAAATAGCTTAGGTTCTATATTAACCTAAGAATAAGTTTGACTTTATAAATGAAGCTAAAGACTAGCTTAAGGTTCTTTATTAACCTGAAATAAGTTTGACTTTAAATGAAGCTAAAATAGCTTAGGTTCTATATTAACCCACAGAATAGTTTGACTTTAAATGAAGCTAAGAATAGCTTGGAGTTCTTTATTAACCTAAGAATAAGTTTAACTTTTAAATGAAGCTAGAATAGCTTAGGTTCATTATTAACCTTAGAATAAATTTGACTTTAAATGAAGCTAAGAATAGCTTGGGTTCTGTTAACCTAAGAATAAGTTTGACTTTAAATGAAGCTAAGAATAGCTTAGGTTCTATATTAACCTAAGAATAAGTTTGACTTTAAATGAACTTAGAGCAAGCTTAGGTTCTATAATGCTCCCTAAAGAATAAGTTTGACTTTAAATGAAGCTAAGAATAGCTTAGGTTCTATATTAACCTAGAGAATAAGTTTGACTTTAAATGAAGCTAAGAATAAGCTTAGGTTCTATATTAACCTAGAGAATAAAGTTTGACTTTTAAATAGAAGCTAGAATAGCTTAGGTTCCATATTAACCTAAGAATAAAGTTTGACTTTAAATGAAGCTAAGAATAGCTTGGGTTCCATATTATCTAAGAATAAATTTGACTTTAAATGAAGCTAAGAATAGCTTAGGTTCTATATTAACCTAAGAATAAGTTTTGACTTTAAATGAAGCTAAGAATAGCTTAGGTTCTATATTAACCTAAGAATATAGGTTGACTTTAAATGAAGCTAAGAATAGCTTAGGTTCTATATTAACAGAATAAGTTTGACTTTAAATGAAGCTAAGAATAGCTTAGGTTTTCTGCAATAACCTAAGAATAAAATTTGACTTTAAATGAAGCTAAGAATAGCTTAGGTTCTATATTAACCTAAGAATAAGTTTGACTTTAAATGAAGCTAAGAATAACTAGGTTCTTTTATTAACCTTAGAATAAATTTGACTTTAAATGAAGCTAAGAATAGCTTAGGTTCTATATTAACCTAAGAATAAGTTTGACTTTAAATGAAGCTAAGAATAGCTTAGGTTCTATATTAACCTAAGAATAAGTTTGACTTTAAATGAAGCTAGAATAGCTTAGGTTCTTTATTAACCTAAGATAAGTTTGACTTTAAATGAAGCTAAGAATATAGCTTAGGTTCTATGTAAACTAAGAATAAGTTTGACTTTAAATGAAGCTAAGAATAGCTTAGGTTCTATATTAAACTAAGAGAATAAGTTTGACTTTAAATGAAGCTAAGAATAGCTTAGGTTCTTTATTAACCTTAGAATAAGTTTGACTTTAAATGAAGCTAAGAATAGCTTAGGTTCTTTATTAACCTAAGAATAAGTTTGACTTTAAATGAAGCTAGAATAGCTTAGGTTCTATATTAACTAAGAATAAGTTTTACTTTAAATGAAGCTAAGAATAGCTTAGGTTCTTTATTAACCTAAGAATAAGTTTGACTTTAAATGAAGCTAAGAATAGCTTAGGTTCTTTATTAACCTAAGAATAAGTTTGACTTTAAATAGAAGCTAAGAATAGCTTAGGTTCTATATTAACTAAGAATAAGTTTAGAAGCTTTAAATGAAGCTAGAATAGCTGAGGTTCTTTATTAACCTAAGAATAAGTTTGACTTTAAATGAAGCTAAAGAATAGCTTAGGTTCTATATTAACCTAAGAATAAGTTTGACTTTAAATGAAACTTAAGAATAAGCTTAGGTTCTTTATTAACTAAGAATAAGTTTGACTTTAAATGAAGCTAAGAATAGCTTAGGTTCTTTATTAACCTAAGAATAAGTTTGACTTTAAATGAAGCTAAGAATAAAGCTTAGGTTCTATATTAACCTAAGAATAAGTTTTACTTTAAATGAAGCTAAAGAATAGCTTAGGTTCTATATTAACCTGAAACCAAAGTTTTGACTTTAAATGAAGCTAAGAATAGCTTAGGGTCTACATCTTAACCTAAGAATAAGTTTGACTTTAAATGAAGCTAAGAATAGCTTGGGTTCTATATTAACCTAAGAATAAGTTTGACTTTAAATGAAGCTAAGAATAGCTTAGGTTCTTTATTAACTAAGAATAAGTTTGACTTTAAATGAAGCTAAGAATAGCTTAGGTTCTATATTAACCCTAGAATAAGTTTGACTTTAAATGAAGCTAAGAATAGCTTAGGTTCTATATTAAACTAAGAATAAGTTTGACTTTAAATGAAGCTAAGAATAGCTTAGGTTCTATATTAACCTAGAATAAGTTTGACTTTAAATGAAGCTAAGAATGAGCTGGGTTCTTTGATAACCTAAGAATAAGTTTGACTTTAAATGAAGCTAAGAATGACTTAGGTTCTATATTAACCTAAGAATAAGTTTGACTTTAAATGAAGCTAAGAATAGCTTAGGTTCTTTATTAACTTAGAATAAGTTTAACTTTTAAATAAAATAGAATAGCTTAGGTTCATTATTAACCTTAGAATAAATTTGACTTTAAATGAAGCTAGAATAGCTTAGGTTCTATATTAACCTAAGAATAAGTTTGACTTTAAATGAAGCTAAGAATAGCTGAGGTTCTATATTAACCTAAGAATAAGTTTTGACTTTAAATGAAGCTAAGAATTATTTAGGTTCTTTATTAACTAAGAATATAATTTTATGACTTTAAATGAAGCTAAGAATAGCTTAGGTTCTATATTAACCTAAGAATAAGTTTGACTTTAAATAGAGCTAAGAATAGCTTAGGTTCTATATTAACCTATGAATAAGTTTGACTTTAAATGAAGCTAAGAATATTGGCCTGGAGTTCTTTATTAACTTAGCAGAATAAATTTGACTTTAAATGAAGTAAGAATAGCTTGGGTTCTATTAACCTAAGAATCTCTAAGTTTGACTTTAAAATGAAGCTAAGAATAGCTTAGGTTCTATATTAACCTAAGAATAAGTTTGACTTTAAATGAAGCTAAGAATAGCTTGGAGGTTCTATATTAACCTAAGAATAAGTTTGACTTTAAATGAAGCTAAGAATGCTTAGGTTCTATATTAACCTAAGAATAAGTTTGACTTTAAATGAAGCTAAGAATAGCTTAGGTTCTTTATTAACCTAAGAATAAGTTTGACTTTAAATGAGAGAGCTAAGAATAGCTTAAGGTTCTATATTAAACTAAGAATAAGTTTGACTTTAAATGAAGCTAAGAATAGCTTAGGTTCTTTATGTATATACAGAATAAATTTGACTTTAAATGAAGCTAAGAATAACATGAGTTCTTTATTAACCTAAGAATAAGTTTGACTTTAAAATGAAGCTAAGAATAGCTTAGGTTCTATATTAACCTAAGAATAAGTTTTACTTTAAATGAAGCTAGAATAGCTTAGGTTCTTTATTAACCTAAGAATAGTTTTGACTTTAAATGAAGCTAAGAATAGCTTAGGTTCTTTATTAACCTAAGAATAAGTTTGACTTTAAATGAAGCTAAGAATAGCTTAGGTTCTATATTAACCTAAGAATAAGTTTGACTTTAAATGAAGTAAAAAAGGGCAAGCTTAGGTTCTTTATTAACCTAAGAATAAGTTTGACTTTAAATGAAGCTAAGAATAGCTTAGGTTCTATATTAACCTAAGAATAAAGTTTGACTTTAAATGAAGCTAAGAATAGCTTGAGTTCTTTATTAACCTAGAGAATAAGTTTGACTTTAAATGAAGCTAAGAATAGCTTAGGTTCTTTATTAACCTAAGAATAAGTTTGACTTTAAATGAAGCTAAGAATAGCTTAGGTTCTATATTAACTAAGAATAAGTTTTACTTTAAATGAAGCTAAGAATAGCTTAGGTTCTATATTAACCTAAGAACTCTGGTTGACTTTAAATGGAAACTGAAATAGCTTAGAGTCTATAACCTAAGAATAAGTTTGACTTTAAATGAAGCTAAGAATAGCTTGGGTTCTATTAACCTAAGAATAAGTTTGACTTTAAATGAAGCTAAGAATAGCTTAGGTTCTATATTAACCTAAGAATAAGTTTGACTTTACAATGAAGCTAAGAATAGCTTAGGATGCTTTATTAACCTAAGAGGAGCCATTTGACTTTAAATGAAGCTAAGAATGCTTAGGTTCTATATTAACCTAAGAATAAGTTTGACTTTAAATAAAACATAAGAATAGCTGGTTCTATATTAACCTATGGTAAGTTTGACTTTAAATGAAGCTAAGAATAGCTAAGGTTCTTTATTAACCTTAGAATGAATTACGACTTTAAATGAATAGAACTGCTTGTTCTATATTAACCTAAGAATAAGTTTGACTTTAAATGAAGCTAAGAATAGCTTAGGTTCTTTATTAACCTAAAGAATAAGTTTGACTTTAAATGAAGCTAAGAATAGCTTAGGTTCTATATTAACCTAAGAATAAGTTTTACTTTAAATGAAGCTAAGAATAGCTTAGGTTGTTTATTAACCTAAGAATAAGTTGACTTTTAAATGAAATAAGAATAACAGTTCTTTATTAACCTAAAAATAAATTTGACTTTAAAATATGAAATAAAATAGAGAGCTTAGGTTCTTTATAACCTAAATCAGTTTTGACTTTAAATGAAGCTAAGAATAGCTTAGTTCTATATTAACTCCTAAGAATAAGTTTGACTTTAAATGAAGCTAAGAATACGCTTAGGTTCCCTATTAATAAAGACAGTTTACTTTAAATGAAGCTAAGAATAGCTTGGTTCTTTATTAACCTAAGAATAAGTTTGACTTTAAATGAAGCTAAGAATAGCTTAGGTTCTTTATTAACCTAAGAATAAGTTTGACTTTAAAATGGCTTCAGAATAAGCAGGTTCTTTATTAACCTAGAAATAAGTTTGACTTTAAATGAAGCTAAGAATAGCTTATGTTCTATATTAACATAAGAATAAGTTTTACTTTAAATGACTAAGAATAGCTTAGGTTCTATATTAACCTAAGAATAGTTTGACTTTAAATGAAGCTAAGAATAGCTTAGGGTCTATATTAACCTAAGAATAAGTTTGACTTTAAATGAAGCTAAGAATAACTTAGGTTCTATATTAACCTAAGAATAAGTTTGACTTTAAATGAAGCTAGAATAGCTTAGGTTCTATATTAACTAGAATAGTTTGACTTTTAAATGAAGCTAAGAATAGCTTAGGTTCTTTATTAACCTAAGAATAAGTTTGACTTTAAATGATAAGAATAGCTTAGGGATATATTAACCTAAGAGAATAAGTTTGACTTTAAATGGAAAGCTAAAGAATAGCTTAGGTTCTATATTAACCTAGAACTATAAGTTTGACTTTAAATGAAGCTAAGAATAGCTAAGGTTCTTTATTAACCTTAAGAATAAATTTGAAAGCTTTAAATGAAGCTAAGAATAGCTTAGGTTCTATATTAACCACAAGAATAAGTTTGACTTTAAATGAAGCTAAGAATAGCTTAGGTTCTATATTAACCTAAGAATAAGTTTGACTTTAAATGAAGCTAAGAATAGCTTAGGTTCTATATTAACCTAAGAATAAGTTTATTTTAAATGAAGCTAAGAATAGCTTAGGTTCTATATTAACTAAGAATAAGTTTGACTTTAAATGAAGCTAGAATGGCTTAGGTTCTATATTAACCTAAAGGTCGAGAACGACTTTAAATGAAGCTAAGAATAGCTTAGGTTCTATATTAACCTATGAATAAGTTTGACTTTAAATGAAGCTAAGAATAGCTAAGGTTCTTTATTCACCCTTAGAATAAATTTGACTTTAAATGAAGCTAGATAAACTTAGGTTCTATATTAACCTAAGAATAAGTTTGACTTTAAATGAAGAGCTAAAATAGCTTAGGTTCTTTATTAACTTCCTGAATAGGTTTGACTTTAAATGAAGCTAAGAATAGCTTAGGTTCTATATTAACCTAAGAATAAGTTTTACTTTTTAAATGAAGCTAGAATAGCAGGTTGTTTATTAACCTAAGAATAAGTTTGACTTTAAATGAAGCTAAGAATAGCTTAGGTTCTTTATTAACCTAAGAATAAGTTTGACTTTAAATGAAGCTAAGAATAGCTTAGGTTCTTTACTAACCTAAGAATAAGTTTGACTTTAAATGAAGCTAAGAATAGCTTAGGTTCTATATTAACCTAAGAATAAGTTTGACTTTAAATGAAGCTAAGAATAGCTTAGGTTCTATATTAACCTAAGAATAAGTTTTACTTTAAATGAAGCTAAGAATAGCTTAGGTTCTTTATTAACTCCTAAAGATAAGTTTGACTTTAAATGAAGCTAAGAATAGCTTGGGTTCTTTATTAACCTAAGAATAAGTTTGACTTTAAATGAAGCTAAGAATAGCTTAGGTTCTTTATTAACCTAAAACCAGTTTGACTTTAAATGAAGCTAGAATAGC
>JBBBDQ010019095.1:0-19114 GCA_037127315.1 Ascarosepion bandense | reverse complement strand
CATTTCTTTGCATTCCATCTCTGCTGCTTATTTTGTAGTCACCACTGGTTCATGTTGCTTTCTAGTTTGTTTGTTTTTTGTTTTTTTTTTTTCCTCCAAGGTAACCTTACTTTTTGTCTTGCTGAGAAGGACGGGACGACGCTTCCCCACCCACTCCTCACTACAGCAGGCCATTCATTCGCTGGTTCCAGGCTGGTATTGTCTGCCGCTACCACCACTTCATCAGCTGCTACAACTTTCTCCGTCACCGATGCTACCGGTTTCGCCACTGGATTTCTTTTTGGGCACATTTTTGCCAAGTGCCCTGCTACCCACACGTTCAGCAGTAGGGCTTTCTTCTCTTCACTACGACGAATATCGCCCTACACAACAATATATCGAGGATCCTTATTAATTCTTTTCAGTTTAGTACCACTTGCAGTTCGAAATCCTCTCTGGGTACTCCCGTTTAGCAGCTATCCGATTCACCTCCTCCACCAAACCGAACTGTGCGAAAAAGCTTCCCATACAGTCCATTGGATGTATCAAGTGGCACTCCAAGGACGACAGTCGGACTTCGTCTTGTGCCTAAATATTCCAATTGTAATCTCGTACTTTATCAGAATGCTGCCTGCTAGACTCTTCGCCTCTTCCTCAGTTGCAAGAATCATATCCCAAATTGAACAGGAACGCTTTGGCTAAAATTTTCAGATTATGTAGCGCCTCCATAGTCTCCCTGTTGACACCGACAAGTTTTCTCTGGTGTCAACGAGGAGATTCTCTTTGCTGCAACGATATCAAACAATCCGGGATTGTAATGAATTGCCGTTATTTTACTTTCGTTTGGTCATAGTTGACCGCATTTTCTTATTTGTTTTCTCGACCGTTTTTGTTCAAACGTACGGTGTTTTAGACGATACCGTTAATTCTCGTTGGGGGAGACTCATCCATTGTGGTCTCACCATAGCAAGAAAAACGAAAGTTCACAAAAATCATGCACAGATTCAAAAATTAAACGAAAACAAAAAGAAATGTAGAAAGAAACTTGCTCAGTCACAAAGTATTTTCGGAATAAAAATACTACGCACTTAATCTGCGAAAGAGATAAGCGTATATTTGTTTTTACAGTAGTTTTTGCACAAGGCCGAAAGGGGGATGGGATGAGGTTGGTACTCTTTTTTACTCTCCTATACCTAGCTAAGCAGATTCACGACTCCATCACTAATTACAATTTCTTGATTCACCACAAGAACCCATCCATCACTACCCAATTCTTCACGCACCACAATACCATATATTTGCAAGGACACCTAAAAAAAAGTGGGGGAAACAAACAAATGTCATAAATTTGCTTCTATGTGCAATATAAAAATATATTCAATGATATGAAAAGAGGAGGGAATAAAATGCTCAAAACAAACTGACGGAAAAACGAGATACTCTCGTCCCGAATCGTTGGGCTCATAAACCACAACGATTGACATTTTCTGGGAGCTTTATTCATAGATCGAACAATTCAAGCAGACATAGAAGAAAAAAAAAACTTTACACAATTACATTAGCCGTATCAAGTAACATAGACATCTCTAAGCTTTATGGAAAACTAAATACAGTGAACTGGAGGCTGAAATCGGAAAAATGTAGCATAAACTGTTTCTTTTTGGAATCGAAGTTTTGGGTTTGATAAAACCAACAAATCAAACAACTCTAAGCTTCTGAAGTCGAATGTCGGTTTCTTAAAGCTGCTGAAAGACCCGTGACATTATTTACCTCTTTCATGACCCGGTTTTATACACCCAACTATGTTCGAATATTATCACGGATATAATATATAACCTGTCACTTTTTTTACACGTTGAAATTTGTCAGCAGATAGGTTGAAATTTCTTAACAATTTCTACAATTTGAGTTCCTTATGCTTTCTCGTTTTGTGGATTTCGTGCGCCTAACTGTATTTGTGGATATCTGTTTTACTCTAATCCAATTAAACATGTCAACCATTCAGTTAAACATAAATCGATTTATACCTGTTCGACCTTTCAGATACTTACGAACATTTATTCCTAAATTATAATTAACGTCGTTCTTAACGTACATCAAGTAACACTGACCTAAGCTACCGTTTAGAACATGCGAGGTCTCTTTGGGTGAAATAATTAAGTTGACGTTTAAATACCATCTCGTATGGGGATATAGTAAACACAAATTTAAAGGGATTGAACGATCCTGCCTTACATAGTTCAGGGTCACTTATATAATCCGCCATCTTTTTCTGAAAGATTAAAGCAAAGAATATAAAACTTGCTATTATTTCATCTTCTAATTTCTTTTTTAGCAGTTAGGAAGTAACAGTCTTGTTTCTTAAAATGGAAAAAAAAATTGTGCAAAGAAAAAAATCTATTTTTTGCTTCTGAGCGCCACTAATTGGTCCCGTGAAATTCGTCTGAGCGTTTGGACACTTAAAAATCCCTGACTTGTATCCTCATAACTTTGCCTTATGTCTAAATCACCAGTTGAGGACTTTATACCGACTCTTTTCTGACGATGAAGGAAGAATGCAAAATTTAGCATAAGCATCAGTAGCGTTTCTAAATCAACATTTTTAGTCGGCCAAAAGCTGAATGACCTGAACTGCTTCAAGGCTAACTTTTGATGACTCTTCGGTTGGTTTCTTTGTATTTAGCCTAGGTCCGATTAAAAGTAACTTTTTGTCTTGGACAAATAATTCAAAACAAAACCTGTCGGTCCTGGGTATGACGGTAAACTGCATCCGGCAGCAAGGCCTGATTGCGAGGTTGTGAGGCATGGAACATCTCTTAATTGCTGCTGGTCCCAGGTCACCTGACCCGGGTTGGTAGCAACTGTTAGGATTCCAGCTATGGGAAAATAGTTAACCCTCAAATCTTGTTCAAAACATCATGAAAGTATAAAATAGAATTTCTAGAAAAATATACATATTTTTTAAAAATATTACCAACAGTATATTTTGAGGAAAAAAAATATTACCAATACTTTTGAATACAGAACTAGAAAACATCTATAGTTCTAAAATGAAAAAAAAAATTAAAATTTTCTCATTAAAATCTAAATCAATCTTCTCAATGTAACTGAACATTAGAAAAATATCTGAAACCCCCCCACATTTTGGCATTAAGTAACCCACAGGTATGCCGTTAAACAAAGCTCAAACAAAACCTGTCAGTTGTCCATTTAAAAGGACTTCTATTAAACGCCGCCAGTGGCTTCTTTCACCCCAAAATGAAAAACTGTCGTAAAATGACCTGTTGAATTCAAACGAGCTTCACGCTCGATTGAAGTTTGTTCGCTAGCTATTCTTCTAAAACCCAATAGCAACCCCTGCAGTGTTGCTGTTAGAAAATCGTTCAAATCAAATGCTCCATCTTTTGGCTTCGAAGCGAGTTCATTTTCCGGGTCTTTGCTTTTTAGTTTTCAATTCGAAAAGCTGAATTTTCCTTCAAAAGGACGAAATTTCGGTTCAGGATTTAGTAACTTCAAAATCCTTTACGGACGCTTTTCTTACTTGGACAACTTCAATCTTGCAATCTCTATCATAATGCCTTTTTTACGCGTGATGCCTTTGATCATTATCTATTTGCCGTGTTCTTTAAAATTTGGAATATTACTCATTCCATGAAATCGCTTTTTTCATTTGTTTGTTGGATTCTTCCTCCTATAACAGTGGGGTTTGAGTTTTGGGTCTTTCTTTTAAAGAAAGATTTCACGCTCTCATCAAACGATGTTATGTTCTTTGTCTTTAACGGAACCTTCCTCCTCACATCCAGAGTGGGAATTTATATGCAAGGAAGTCTTTGGTTTCACTATCATTGAAAATCTTTCCGTCATCTTGGTTATAAGGAAACGGAAATCTCCATTGACCTAAACAGGAAGAAAACTTTAGCCGTTTTAAACTCGTGATATTGGCGCTGGCGATTGAATAGATAGCTTGAAAGTCTGATACTTTTTAAAATATTGCCAACCACGCCTACCAGACGTTAAAAAATGTTCATTTAGAACTACGGCTTTGTGACCTAAACCTCCGAGATCAAAAATGCTTGGAAGAATAACAGACCATTAACCGCATCCCCAAAATTTGAAGTCGAATTTTGTTACTCGACGACAACTGTGTAGGAAATTCTAAGTTTAGAAACTGTTTTTTTTCCCGTGTAAAATAAACGCCGGAGTTAACCATGAAAAATCTTGCCAATATTTAAACGAGGAATGGAAAGATACTTTTGTCATTTTGTTTCAACAGAACTTAATTAACATCTTGCGTGCCTTTTTCGTTTGACTTTATAACGTGTACAGAAGAGTAAAAAAAAAAAGATTTTGACTGAATCTCGTGTCTGACTTTCATTGTAGTTCCTGTCCACGATTAACCAACTAATGATGAATACGATACTTAATGTAACTTTTTACACGCCAATGTGCCCGTTTTTCTTATGCACATAATCAATCGAAAGCGATTGCAGATATGACAACTTTCACAAAGCGATCAAGTTTTTTTAAATTCGCTTAATCCCTGGCGTGACTGGTGCAGTGGATATCGACGGAACGAGAAATCGTCAGAAACAAGTTCGAATTCCAGTCGTATTCGTTGCATTCGCACGTGCAAATACACTTTGGAAGGTAGTAATCCGTCGCTTATCCCTCGATCTATGGGTTAAATAGCAACACAGATTGGGTTCTGTAGCCTTGGTTGGCAACCAAATCTATCGCAGAAAGTAATGACAGCCTACTGCAGAAAATCTTCTGCCCAGTCATGTCTTTCGAGACATGATCGTCCAAGCGTGTATAACGTATGGTACTCTCGGGTTCAACGGACTTGAGTCGACCCCGCATGTTCTCATTTATATTTTGATGAAACTAGTTTAATCTTTTGGAATAGCTAATGTGACTGAAAACTCTTAGGATATTTAAATTTTCAGTGGAAAACCTTTCTAGGTTCTCTCAAAGGAAATCCTAGAAAGTGTGACTTCTCTTAATCAAATGGGCAAACAGAAGTCAACACAAATGGGTTTAACGAGCAGCACGAATCTTCTGACTAAACCATGTACTCTTTCTGCGAAGAATGTTCATTTCCTACGAAAAGTTCAAGATTGGCCAAACTTTCAGGGTCAATCGGAAATTTAAGAACAAATGCGTCTAAACGGACGCCAGCGTTTCCTGAAACAATTTTTGTGCGACTTGTATAGAAAATACTTTGTAATGAAGGTTGTATTGTTAGTTGACCCCTTCCGTTTTTGTAAAATACCAAATTTCCTGTTCTTTCAATGAATACAATCTCTTAATGTGTATATCAAACCATTTTCTAGCTCTTGCCTTTCTTCTCGGATGACATTTCCAAGTCAATATTTTGTCGCGTTTTGTTTAACTTTGTCCATTTTTTGTCTTTATAGCTTAGTATTTACCATCATATTTCTCGCTCACAAGTCAGTTACAGTGTTAACTGGTTATCCTCTATATTTTCTTAAATATAATTACCAATTGGTCACTAACTTGGACCTTTTCACTAAACACAAAGCATGAAATCCTTCTACCTGAAAATTTCAAAACATTTTCAAAGTTGAATCCCTTTGTTTCAATTTTAAAGATAAGCAAGACGTTCTATTATCGCTTTGAATGTTAACTTTATTTAGGACTGTTATATCTTTAACAGTCGTGGCCTTTTCAGTAATTATGTATTTTTATTTCTCTGAATCCATTTTACTATCACTTTTAAAAGCAATAACATGGGAAGTAATAAGATCAGTTACGTATTATTCCTCCGACCAGGACCGGAGCCCGTTTGACTCACGCTTTCAATAACACTGAGTAAACTAAGCCCAATTGAGTAAAGGATGAAAAAGATTTATTTTGCATTCACCTGTGAAAATCTATTAAATTTGGTAAAATAACCAAATATGTATGTATGTATGTATGTATGTATGCGCATGCACCCTAGTCGGGTTGAGCGGGCTTCCTCCCTGACGGAGCAAGTCTCATTGGGATTTGTTTAAGGGCAGGGTCCCAAGTCCTACCCTGTTATTTAACCCATAACTGGAGGGAACGGACGGATTAATACCTTTCCCAAGGGTAGTGCGCAAAGAAGTGAGTGCAGTGTGCTCGACTAGAGCATTGGAACTCGGCTCACCGACTTCCCCCTCCAAGCCGACATCCACCGCACCACAACATCCGTGAAGATACTAACAGCACCTGAAATAGTGGTCACCCACCTAAGTACTGACCAGGCTCAACGTTGCTTAACTTCGGTGATCGAGCGGGAACCGGTGTATCCAACGTGACATGGCCGTTAAAAAAAAAAAAAATAAATAAATAAACAAATAACAGAAGATAAATTCAAAAACAACAAAACGAGATTTATATTTAAAATAATTTTTTTATTAACACCTGCTTCTAGAGTAGAAAATTTTGCTACTACGCTAAACATTTCTGCGGCCCCAAATATGTGCATGTGTAAAGATATGTGTGTGGTGGGGGGGGGGAAAATTTCAGGAACACCGGTCGAAAATTTAGTTGTAAAACGAATTACAGTACGTCCATGTTAACGAATGAGATAAACAGGAAAACTTCAGAAACGAAATATAAAAAAAAAAAAAACTCAAAGCTAGCTGGGACATTTTCATTTTAGATATCCAAGGGTGTAGACTGTAGCTAAATAAATAAAAAAAAAAAAAAATTAAAAAAATTGGAGAAAGAAAAAAAGTAGAAACTTAAATATTCCTAACCATTTTGGGGCCTGAAGTTAGTTCGGCTACAATTTCCGCTTGCTTTTGCTTCTAAAGTTGTTCCTTTTAAAAATGAAAGAAAAACAGGCTTTCCTTCATGTATTTTGTTGCTGGTCTGATAGTTTTTCTTTGCAGGCCTTTTCATCGTCACTTACAGCAGGGACCAATTCTCGAAGACCTTCCAACATTGTCGTCCCTTTCCTTCGTTCTCTTTCTTGGTGGTTGTGCATTGCCTTTTTCGGCCTGGCTCATATCATTTTTTCTTTCGTTCGACTGTAAATGAATAAATAAAAAAGTTATCGGACCGGTTATCATATCTATGATGATATAACCCCCTGAAAAAAACGGAACCTTAATATCCCTATTTATTGTATTTAATTTTAACAGAGTGTAAAATAAATTAACTAATTTCCTTAGGACTAAAAATAAAATAAGTAAATAAAAGTTACGGCACCCACATTTTCGACTGGATTCAGCAGCGGGAATGGGACCGTTCTTTGGTGGCCGACCTCTTTTCCTGGGTCCTTGTCGAGGGGTGGCCGGAACGGGCTGATTCGGTTTGGATTTCGGCATCGCCGAACCAAAATCAGATTCGATTACTAGCTTGACAGCTCCTGTTAGGGGTCAGAATAATAATGGTCAAGAGTGTTAAGGCTCATGGCCAACTTGTCAGGAAAAAGTTCCATGAAGGATTTTTCTCATTTTTTTGTCTTCCACAAAAATTGAGAACCATATCATTTGAAATAAGTCAGGAGAATGCTTCGTTATCCATGGCTTCTTCAAGGTAATATTCATGAATCGTCTCATGTCGCCCGCAAGCTTTATTTATATGAAGTGGGCGAACCGGCAGAAAATAGACCAACCAATCGAATTGGGCCTCATAACACGTCTATTTGGGTTGCTTTGTAAAGGATTATAAAGTTTTTTGACTAAATTTCTTTCTTTATTTCTTGCTTTTCTTCATAACCTTTCACTTCATAATAAAACGCAGATAGGGAATAAAAACAGGTTTATGCTGAACTCGAACCCATATCCTGCTTGTATGGTTTTCCGTCCACCTGGTTGTGGTATCTTGCCAATAGAGTATTCTTTGATCTACATTAATTTTTTACATTGATATGGTGAGAAGAGTTACGTGAAAAAGTACGAGAATTAAAGAAAAAAAATTTACAAGCAAAAATAAATTAAATGGTTGACAATACTTCATTTGATGAAAAAAGTAATTGTTATTAAAATAATTTTGTTTTTATTACGAGGAATAGATTTTTATAAATCCGTAGTAATTCAAACAATTATTGTCAATGAAACTTTTTAACGTTTCGTATCGTGTGTTCTTCCTCTTACTATTTTTACACAAAAATCAAACTACAGCTTTTTTTCTTTTTTGTGAGAGATCAATAAATATCGCGAGATAAACTACTTATAAGCTCAAAAATAATTTATGAAAATTATATTTACAAACATGTTAATGTGAAAGAAACAAGTGTCGCGTTATGTATTGGCAGTTTTGAATGTTGATGAACTGTCTGATTATTTGTTTATCATGAAATTTGTTTACTTAATGACCGCCCAGGCAACTGAGACGAGGTTTGAAAAGGCAATTATAAAATCTTAATATTTTTTTTAAAAGTGAGGCTGTTGCTTTTATTTTAAACTATTTTTATCATTTTTGTTGTAATTTCAGTTTGTGCTGAACGGATTTTAAAGCAGATTCGGTTAAGAAAAAGAAAACCAGATTCTACTTTCTTCGCAAAAAATAAAGATTTCTCTCAATCAGTTGCTGATTTTCTGTCGATGAAAGAAGTTTTCTCGCCATTTATTTACCGTTTTATTAAAAAAAAAAGAAAATAAGATTTTTTTTTCCTTTTCAGTTTCTTGTGCGATGCAGGTGTAAATATAGTTTTGATTTAGCGTTGTCTGGCACAAGATCAAGAATGGGATTCTAGACACGATGACTTCGCTACACAGGAGAGAAATCCATCTAGTCAGAATGTATAAAATTCGTTATAAATCTTCAAAGTGAAAAAGAAAAATGGAACAATTAGAATACATTGTAAGAGGTAAGTTTTTAGAATCCGAGACGGCGAAAATACTAAAAAAAAAAATCGGAATATTAAATATTTATTTCTTCATTTGTTTATTTGGCTGATTTCTTAACTAGGAATCGAGTTTTTCATTTTCGAAATGACTTGTGAAGTCTTTTCATAGTAAGTTTATTAATTTGTTTGCAAATATTTCTTTTAAAATCTTACTTTGGAGCCAAAAATTTGTGCAAATAAATTTCATTTTTTTTTTTTGAAAAACAGTAACTCGAATCAGTTTAATTTCTGATTTTTGAAACAGAAATGCCACCAAACAGAGAAAATTTGTTAAAAATCTTCAAAAATTAATTATTGTGTTTTGGTTTGTTCAATATGAAATTGCCGATTTGTTTAAAGTAAATCAATTAATAATATAATCTAAATTCAATAATTCTTCCTGGCCATCAAAATTTAATGCATTTTCGGAAAGAATTTGATTTAATGAATTAAATGAAGACTCTTTCAATTGAATCTTGATTAGAAATATTCTGATGACAAACATCCCCAAGGTGGTTTTTGAGGCTGCTCGGCTGGATCGGAACGGTTAGTTTCATTTTATTAATTTTCAGAATAATTTTCTAAGGTTAAATGTAATCGCAGTCATTAAGTAAAAATAATAAACACGCTATGTAATCTACTGTTTGAATTGACAGCTTCTAATTTTAAATTAGTCTTCTCAATTATCAATATAATTTTCAATAATTTGGAAAAGGCATTTTTATTGATCATTATTGATTCATTCAAGTTTCGAGTAAAGGTCCTTCCATAATATTTCTACCTCTTTTGCTACTAATTATGAACTGACTAAAATGATTTTTTCCTAATGAAATAAAGATATTACAAGTTTAATTCAAGGAAATATTTTTGTTTTCCGAAAATAAAGAAACACATTTAAAAATAGAAACTAAAATAAACGTAAGGAGAGGTAACAATATTTTTATGTAATACAACACATGCCTTTATGATTCTTGACGCTTATTTCATCCTTAGATATTTTAACATATAAAAATATTTAGCTATATAAGATTTTGAATTTCTAAAACCATTTAATGAATTTAAATTTCCCTATAATACGGATTACTTCAAAAATGATTTTATTCAAATGCTTACTGGAATTTTTACCATTTTATGCCTGGCAAAGGTCACATTTTTAGGAGTAAAGAAAAGGATCGCGATTGTTACAGGGTTAAATAACTAAAATTATCTTATGACGAAAATCACATAAATATGTATTTAATAATTTGTAAATCAAGAAAAATTCCTGGTCTTCTAAGTTCGGTTTTTGAATGATTAACATCTGAGCAAGCAATAAAAATGATTCAGTTCTTATCCGTGGGAGAGAATTATTGCAGATTGTCGCCATTAAGTATTCCCGTTAATAGAGAAGAAGTATTGTCATCGGTCAGAAAGTAAAACGTTACCGAACAAATTGCACGGATTGTAACGAATTTATTCACCACAGTAGAAAAAAGCAAGAGGAAAGTTGGAATTTAATATAAACAGACCTATTTCAGTGGTAAAGTTAGCAAATGTTGCTGAGACCCAAACATCGAGATTATATTTTCTTATTAATGTTGTTAAATTCGGCTTTCTTTATTTTATCTTCAAAGAAATATATAATATATATAATTTTTTTTTTACTCTCTCAAAGGCCAAAAAATTTTTAAAATCAAAACAGCTTCAAATGAAAAAAAAATCATGAGGTTTTCATTGTCTTTTGCTTCAATTGAAAACTAAATAGAAAAAATAAATAAATGAAAGCTTTTGCAAATGTTTTTAACCTTAGATACCTGTTACCTAAGGTCACATTTACCTTTACCAAAGGTCAATTTGAAAAACTATTTTATTTTACTACTGAGTTTTCAATTTTAATTAAACAACCAATTTTTAATTTTATTTTATTTTTACAATTTGTATTTGAAGAATTTAAAAGCATTTGATAATCCTAACAATAAATTATGAAATTATTCTTTTAAATTCCTACTTCCAAATTTTTGTTTGTGTGTGGAATTTACAAATGTTAAATTTAATAGTAATTGTTTACTATTTAAAAATTAAAATTTGCAATTTTTATTAAAGCAATTAAATTTTTATTTTAGATGAATAAAACTGCAGTTTTACTGAAGTATCATTCAGTAAGAGATATTTGTGGCCATATCTTCTAGATTTAATACAATTAAAGAGACACTGAAAAACCCAGTAGATTGGGCAGCCAGGGAAAATACAAAAATGGTTTCCACCTATTTCCAAACAACTAGTAGTTTACATACCACTTTAAGAATAGGAATAAAGGAAAATTTTAAAGTATTTGTAAGGAAATGCAAGCAGGTAGCCCACTCACTGCTGCTGCTAGCGCCACTACATCAACCCTATTTTGCTATTATGGAACCCCTAGTTGATGCATCTGCTATCTTTTCCAATTCATCTAGGGCCTTGTCTGGTGCCTCAAAAAAGATTTCTTCGCCATCTGTCCAATGCAAGTACCATCCTCTTCTGCCAGTACCGTATTCTCTCCATTGTGTCTACAATACAAAACGCCTCTGCAACTTCATTTAATGTTAAAGAAGTAGTCGCATTTTGTTTTGTTTTTTTAACAATTTCTGTAAGCGATCTATTTCAAATCTACGTAAAAATTACATTACCCAAGAAGCAGTCAAAAAACTTCATATTGTCGACTTTGACTGCCTAATAAATGAGGTTCCTGCTTCTCGTACAAGAGAACTTACAAAATTCTATGAAACAATGACTTAAAAAAAGTAGCACCACTGCTTACAGAATGGTGGCAGAGTTGGGTTTCTTTTCTGACTTAAACTTTCTGGACATCAAAAGTGCAGAAAATTGCACTTTAGTATTTGATTCTACGACACAGGATGGGATACATATTAACTGTGTATTGATAACAACTCCACGAACATCCATCTTGGATCGTTGGGACATCTGCCAGGCGGATATTCTCAAGATTATAAGGAACATATCATAAACTGCATCAAAGCGGCTCTAGTAGTAGACTCGATGTCTACTGAGGCAGAGATTATGATGACAGTTTGCGAATATCTAAAATTAAAAACTGTCTGACCGGACCGGGCTCCAGTGAACCACGCCACAGTACAATTACTTAACCGAGTGGGACACCGAACTGAGAGAATTTAAGTGTGCATCCAATAGTCAGTTTCAAATAAGACAAGAAAGGTTCTGAGAGAATGTGAGACATCATCAAAGGGGACTGTAGTGATTAGCATGGCGAATTATTGTGGCCATGAATTCCCTCCGGTACAGTGACAAATTTGGTTTGCTTAATACAATGAAGTCTTTTTTCCCACAAACCAAAGGGTTTCCATTGTCCCAAATACCACAGTTTCGAGAGATCGGCTTCCCATACAATTTTCCATCTGGGCGCAACTTACTTTCAGTACGATGCATGTCAGAACATTCATCAACGGACTTATTCTAAAAATGACAGTTTCCAAAGTTGTAGATGCTTTTCAAAATGACAATGCTGTGATACAATTTCAAGTACTAGGTATCATGGAAAAATGTTGACGAGGCCTTGGACCTTCTACACTAATATCAACCATCTAAAAAGACCCCATTGACACTATGGGCATTGTCATGGTCGTCATTGATAAAGTGAAGGTACTATCCGAGACCCCTAATATCCTTTTTCAATGTAATAAGGACTTCTTTGAAAAATCCTATACCAAAGAAGGTTAGACAAACACTTTGTCCCCCCTCCCCCCAGAGATGAACTTCTGTTTAAAGAAATGTTGAGTGCCCCTGTTTATAGAAGTCTTAAGCAAGCAATATCAACATTTCAATGTCTAGCTCAGTGTGCCCATCATTAACCACATCAGTGAGCAACATACGATGCTGGCGAACGCATCATCGTTGGTCTGTGAACGTAAGATGCTGGCGCCAAATGCCATATCTTCCATAAAAGTGACATTATCAAAGCAAAAAGGAACCAAGTCAGAAAATTCATCGATGATCTTGATGACAAGCAATTTCAAAACAACTTGAAATTGGCAACTGACCTACAGTAGGAATAAATTACTCAAAGAACATCTCTCAATTTGTGTGCATGCGGCTACATAGTTAAATTCCAGAGATCCCTTTTATACAATCGCCTACGATGATGATGATGACATCTATCAGTTAAATTCGTATGAAATTACGTGATGAAGGACATGTTCTTTCAAATAACAGCTGGGGAATGAAGTGTCACGAAAAAGACTTTCTCTTTAAGTGTGCTTGTTCTGGGTATGACTGTAAACTGCATCAGCAGCAAGGCTGATTGGGAGTTTGTAGGGAGCATGGGACCATCTCTCTTAATTGCTGTTGTTTTTTTTTTTTTTTAATTTTTTATTTTCCAAATCCCCAAAATACTTCCCTCACCTAAAAATCTTCATTTTAAATTTTTTTCCATCTATTCTTTTACTGTTTTATTCATGTCAATAATCAATTTGACACAATGAGATAACTTTCAGGAATATGATCTACAATCCTTTTGTATTAGATAATTTTGTGTGCGTATATGTATATATAGTAGGTATATTATTTACTTATTATTTTTCAAATATCCCCCACTTTTAAAACCTCCACTAATGCCATACATTTTTTCGGCACCCCCACATTTTTTCCAGTAATAAAGATTTAAGTAATTTTTATCCCTACAATACTAATACGTTATCATTTTAAACCAAAGTTTTGAAAACATGCAACATTTCGTTTTATTTTTAAAAAAATGTTTCATTTTCTTATTTTATTTTTTCAAAACAAAAAATAAAATATCTTTAAATACAAAATTTTATTATTTTATTATCAAACAATTCTTTTAATTTTTCAAAAATGCAATTTCCTTTTCTTCCTTTCTCTTTTATTTCAGTAGTAGAATTTAAAGTAATTTTATCCCTACAATAGTTAAACGATATGTTTTAAACGGAAAAATTATTAAAAAATGAATTTCCTTTTACTTTTATTTTTTAATTTATTTTAATTTGGCTTTTAAATTTTTTTTTTTTTTTTTTTTTTTTATGGCTGGCACTGTAGATAACACTTTTTACATCGAGCCTCTAATAAGATCATTTAATAGTGAGATTAATATCAATAGGATCTGTTTTTTGGGCGGGAGGAGGTTCGTTATATATATATATGTGTGTGTGTGTTTCGACAGGCATATAGTGAACTTCTTTTCTAGAAATTCCGTTCTTGTGGAAGTGTTGCAAAATATTAAAAGCATTACATCAATCGTATTATTTCCCTTTATACTACATATCTACCAAGGACATGTCAAATAACCCACACGCAAAGAGAACGAACGTAAATGACAGGCTCTTTAAAAATCTACCAAAGATTTTAACTTTTTAAGCGTTGTTTATAGTTTTTTCTTTTTCTTTTCTTTCTTTTCTTTTTTTACAGGCTATGACAATATAATTTTCAAGCTTCCCCCTGTTGTGTTAAACAAACTAGAACACTTAGAATTCTTCATTTTCTGAAATAAGCAGATTATTCAAGTTAGGTTACTCAAATCAAAAATGCAGTCTTGTTTACACAAATCCTCACCAAGCAGAGAGAAGCGAGAGCTTGTGACCAAAATATTCACCGGCAATTAAAACTGTTCGTCATCCTCTCTAAATCATTACAATTGTTTTTTTTTTTTACTTCTAAACGGCTGAATGAATTTTACTAAATGCAGGTACTCTCTCGGTTTATTTATTTTTTGAACATTTCATGCAAGATTGTCTACTATGGACAGATGAATAAATTTGAGCAGCTATAGGAATTAAATCCTATATATAATTTTCAGCAAAATCCTCTCGGGTTTGTTTGATAAATAATTATTACAAAAGCAACTACCAACATACTCATGAACAAAAAGTGGTCTACCTACCACGTCATTTTTTTTTTTTTTTTTTGTAACAAAAACCTTCGTAAACGTGAATTCATAAATTTACTTAACCGGGTACACACGTGTATAGTATTATTATTCAGGTGTTAATAAAACAGTGCTCAATGTAGTATGAACAGAGCTGTTTTATATATCTATTAATAAATGTACATATTGTCCTACGTCGATGGCACGACTTAGTTTCATGAGTTATGCAATCGTGGGTGCATTTTTCAAACTAACATTTTTTAGAGCTTACAATTTAATAGACGTTAATTTAAGTTCACTCAATGCTCATAAGAACTAAGGCTATAAAGTTAAACTACTGCTTTTTTAATAAGAAAAGTAAAAATTAAATATTCAAAAGATTACGCGTAGATAAAAAAAAATTTTTAAATTAGATTAAAAAATTTAAATTACACTAAAAAATTTAAAATTTTAATGAAAAATTAAAATATAAAAAAATATTCACTTACCCATTCACTTACTCGCAAATACCCTTGGGGAAAGGTGATATCCGTCTCTTCCCTCCAGCTATAGGTTAAATAACAGAACAGATTGTGTTCTATAACGCTTGACTGACAACCAGTCTATCACGAGAAAACAGTAACCTTGCAGGAAAATCATCTGCCCATTAGTCATATCTCTTGAGACACGGTTACATCTAGAAATTTCAACTGTAAAATGATGAGACTTTGCCGTAAGTTTTATGCTAACAATTTTCTCCGGCAGAATCTATCTTACAAATTTACAATTCACCACCGTAGCAGAATATCCCTTCCACATCTAGTTAGTTCTCCTGCTATACATATTTAAATTCTTGAATGAACGCTAAGTATACACAGAAATTTAACATATAATAAAAACCATGATACATAATGCTTGGTCAGCTGCTAGAAAATCGGTTCACTATGTCCTGTGAGACGAATGTTTCTTCCAGAATCAATCTTATCTCTAAATCTCCCATTCGCTCAGGCTTAGAATATCGCTGTCACATATGGTCCGATGACCTTGCTATTTATCTTGAGCTCCTTGATAAAATAAAAAAAAAATAAATCACTTACCGCGTTCTTGGTCCTGATCTGGCATTTCGGTTTCAGTCACTTTCCAACGTGGCTTTCCTATTACTTTTCTATAAATACTTTCATGGGAATTGTTTTGCTGAACTTTCCTTTATGCTACCTAAACTTTATGGATTCAAGCCTAGTACTAGATTTGTGGCAAAAGTCCGTCATTTCATAGTTGAACTGACAAGATGTAACCGTAAGTACATTATTTTTTCTATCGCACTTTTCGTTTATGGAACTTTCTTCTTGCTCCTTGTTTCTCAGTCAAGTTTGAATTTCAAATTTAAATATAATGCAATTATTTATCTTCTTAATTCTTGTTTTTTTATTATTTTATCCAATCAAGTTTTTTTTTTTTTTTTTTTTTTTTTTTTGCTCGTAAACACTTCGTAACCTTCCTTGTGTTTAAGTGGCTTTATTGCCCTTTCTTTGGGTGAAATAGTTTTTTTTAAAAGCAAATGAACTTGATTCTCCACGATGTGAAATTTTTTTCGAAATTTCGAAGTAATTTAACGCAATTTCTAATCCCTCCATTCTTTTCTCGCATTTCCCGCCTGTGGAATTCTCCTTGCAGAAGCTATTCACTTCGTGAAACGATAGCGCTACTGGAAGTATTCTTGAAACTCATTTTCAGGTACCTTTCAGGAATATAGTTATGTTTGTAATCAAATCTTTGTCCTTTCATAGGTATTTTCTTTTTGTCTTGAAATATCCCAAAATCACAAACAGCTAACTCTAATAAATAAGGGCGAGGGTGGGGAAATTCGCGAACATAATGACTGTTCGTAAATAGTTTGTAAATCTGCCACCCTGTCATCCCTGTTCATGGACAGTTTTCTCTGTCAGGTGTAGACTTAATATCCGATCTGAGTTCCCACCCTGTCCACATTGGTGTCTGCTCTTGTGTCACTATGCATATCTTCTTGTTATACTTTGAACCTGCAATTGCCACTGCACTCCAAAACACCAGATTTCTTCATTGTAGGCTCAACACAAACCTTTTGACTTTTACTATTCTCATTAATTTTACTAATATTACTTGCCTTTCCACCATTCTTTCTCAAGGCCTTTCTATCGCAGTAGCCTTATTTTTTCATTTCCATAGAATGTTTTCTGTTGCCATTGTAGGGTATGACAATAGATCTATGAAATTCAAACACTATCCTGTCTCTGAAGATGATTATTCCTTGAAAAATAAAGATTTTTTGTTCAGCAACTGAAATCATATACAGAAGAGATAAAAGGTTAATACCATTTCACTAGCAATTTTACCAATCTTCACAGAAGACTTTTTCTGCTAATTCGCCGTTTCAGGTTCCCTTTATTAATTTTCCGTCAGCAGCATAACATGAACCGTAAAACTTCCTCTACTGCTCGGCAACGAACGGTACGTCTTATCGACATCTAAAAATACGATTGAAACAACGTGTTCAGGCATAAATGTTTGATTGATCATCTAAAAGGGCCCTAGCTGTGGTCATTACGGATATTAAATCGTCACGCCTCTAAAATGTGCTACAGGTCAGCTGACGTTTAGAATGAATAAACGCTTTAACCTTTTCTGTCAACCTGTTTCATTGTCCCAGCTGGGGAGGGGGGTTCAAGGTCGTGGCAAATTACATAAAACTCGCATGATTTATTGTTTTCAGTAGTTTGTAACTCACCTAAGTTATAGTTTCATTTTTTTTCAATGCAAGCTAGGAACTAAAAAAAAAAAATTAGGCCGACCTGAAGCAGACTACCACCACGCTTAATTTCGTTGTTTTTCTTGTTTTTGTTTTGTTTTGTTTACTTTTTTAACGCAGTCTATCGATTGGTACTTTACTTTCCGATTATCCAATAAAAACTTTGAAAATTTATAATATTTAAATTTGGGGGTCAGTTTCTCATACAGCCTTAAAGTAAATCGATCCTCCATTTTCAAGCCACTATAAAAGGTTGTATGAGAAACTGGTCCCTCCCCCACCTAAAAATTGCTTAAAGAATTTGCAAAAATTTTAATATTTTTGTCATTTGTAAGTTTAAGGTGCAAAAGATAATAAAAAAGGCAAATATTTGATAATGAACAAATTTACAGGTGGCGGTAATGTCGTACCGTTGACTGGTTTCAAAATGGAGGCTCGATTGAATATAACGTTGTATGAGGAATTGATCCCCGCCAGAAAATGTTTAAATATTGATTTTTTTTTTCAAATTCTTTTGTCAATCGTAAAGCTAAGGGGGTAATTGATAGGTCTGCGCTGAAAAAAGTAAAAAAAAAAAAAAAAAGAAAATATGAAAAACAATGGCAAAATTAAACGTGGTGGTAGTCTGCTTCAAGGTCCGCCAAAACTTACATTTTTTTTCTTTTTGACAGCTTCATTTCTGTAACTGTTACTCAAAGCGAACGTTTTCATTTGGTTTGAAGAGACGATAAAAGAGCAAGTAATCACTCAGAAATTGCTTTATTCCACAGTATTTATGGTCATATCACGTTAGTCCCTGGTTCTCGTTCAAATACAAAGTTCCGCTGGCGTTGAAACCTGATCCCGGTACACAATGATTTGACAAAACTTGGAAATACCGGTACGTAAAAACGTCGCGAATACCGTTGTGGCTGGTGAATCCCAACCCAGGCGAAATCCGAGGCCGGTTCCAGATTCCTGCATTCACTTACGCGCTAATACCGCTTAGGGAAGGTATTAATCCGTCCCTTCCCTCCAGTTATGGGTTAAATAACAGGACAGATTGGGTTCTATAGTCTTGGCTGGCAACCTGTCTACCGCAGCAGGTATTGGTAACCTGTTGCGGGATGAGTAAAATGCCAAGGTCTATACAGGGTAAAATTCGGGACCCTGCCCTTAATCAAATCCCAACGAATCTTTCTCCCTCCAGGGTGAATGCCGGAAACAAGTACATGTAGTGGGGTTACAACTCTGAGTAATTATGAACCCCTTAATCAGTGGCGATTGTGGAACTCTGAAAATTGTAGCGTAGGGCACTAAGGGGCTGAATTTTTCTGAGGAAGAGTGGGGCAAATCAAGAAGCGTCTTCATTTTCAGACGATCATATACACAACTATAAGTCAAAAATAAATGCGAGAAAAATAAATGCGAAAATAAAATAATGCAATGAAATCAATCAAAATGCTGTGGACACCACAACCGTTCAAATCAGCCAACATTGAATTTGTTTTCGGCAAAGTCGAAACATACGATCAAGAAGCTATAAAGGAAATGAGGAGAATTATTTAAATAATATAATTTCTCCATGAACCTAAAGAAAATGATGGAAAAATGCTGATGATCAAATCTTATCAAAATCAGAGACTGATCAGTTTCATAAATTTTGAAGCTTATAAAAGTGGAGGAGCCAACC
>JBBBDQ010019094.1:0-37321 GCA_037127315.1 Ascarosepion bandense | reverse complement strand
GGGGAGAAGGGAACTTTTCTTGAGGAGGCTGGGAGTAGTAGGGGCAAGGTTAAAGAAGTCCAGTTTAAAGGTCAGGGACTGGGCATGTTTTGAGGGAGAGGGAAGGCTTCTTGCCTTATCCGCATAAGACGCCCCTTTCCGGCGATACTGGTGAGGATGAACATTTGTGTAGTGTATGCCGCTTTTTCCTGCTCCTACTCTTTCTGGGGCTTTGGGGCTCTCTTGTTGATCTTCCTCCTCGTCTCTGCTGCACTTCAGGGATGATGAACGCTTTGTTTCCATATCTTCCTCTTGCTTTTCCTCGACTTCCCCTGTGAGAGGTGATTTGGGCAGCGGAGGTGGTTTCGGCGACGCGGGCGCCTTCGATGACACAGGTGATTTTGCCGGTGAAGACTTCTCCATTGGTGGACGCGTTTTCCTTTTCAACTGTCTGCCATTCTCCACTTCCTTTAGAAGGTGCATCTGCTGGTACTGTTGAAGGTACTGCTGGCTGTTATGCTGGCTGGGTCTTTGGGGCGGGATTCTTTGGACACGCTTTCCTACCTTGCGCAGACCTAACAAAACAGTCTCCTGCCCTCCACCACCACATACATTGACCGGCCCCTGCGGGTAGGAATGTTTGGGATGTCAGTGAACTCTTTCGAGTCATCGTCACCTGCAGGGTCATGTCGCCGGTCATAAATCCTGATTTCGGAATCACCGATGATACATCCGCCACCTTTCCACTGTTGAAAGGCGCCCATGTGATCTTCAGTGATGTCCATAGGAACCCCGTGCAATGTTTAGTCTTGCGGGTCGCCACATGTACTCAATTTGAGGGCCGGGCGTTTTGGTGATGAGAGTGTTGCTCCGGCCAACTACTTGGCTTCCTCCACCGTGCCAAAGCAGGACGTCCACATAGCGTGGTTCCTCCTTGGCTTTAATTTTGAGTGACTTGATAGCTTCGATGTTCTCCCTACTGACACCCACAAACTTTTGGGTCTTTGGTCAACAGGGAGATTATTCTTGGTTCAAATGCCGACAGGTTCTCCTTTACAACAATTCGGTGCTTGAGAAATATTTTCAACGTGCTTCTCCTGGAGCCCTTTCTCACGTTCACCCTTCCAACCAGAGGTGGAAGGGATGGAAGCGATTCTGGCCTTTCGGGTCCATCGGAAATGAGACTGCCAAATCTCTCCACTTTTCCTCCGCTGACATGGACACCGTTTCTGAATCTTTGTTGTTCGTCCGTGAGACCTGCCACTCATTCTCTTCTCCACACCGCCGATGTGGAAGGCATTGAAGCCATCGATTGGACTCGGTGAAGATGTATACGTCTACCTCGGCAAGATCTCCTGACAGTCCCCATCGTTGTCTCCGGGACATGGGTGTGGAGGGAACCGAACTCTTAGGCCTCTCTGGGTCATTGTCCTCCTGTCGACGGAGAGCTTTCGATCATAACACTCTCCTGCGAACGAAAACCGACATGGAAGTTGTTAAAGAATCGCCAACACAACTTCAATCTTACGGCCTGAATACTACGCACGATCGCCTTCAAAAGGTAGAAGAAATAACAAGGCTTATGAACGCACGGGATGTTATGCAAGACAACTCTAAGATGGAATGTTCTATTGTGACAGGTCACTAATGTAATCTGTATTTAAGATGGAATGTTCTATTGACAAGTCTGTATTTAGACACTGTATTTTTCATTTTTTTAAGTTAACCTTTCACCTGTTATATAATCCATTATTGGACATAATTAGAATACAATAACATTTATATTATATTTGAATAGTATCTCTTGAAAATTAAGATTCAATTGGGCTCTGCAAACCCTTACACCAAACCCTGGTTTGATAATTGTGAAGGTAATCTTCGAACAAGAGTTAGATTTTAGGTTTTGTTCTGTAGTCCGCCATTCTTGGTTGACGTTTCGGAATTTTCTTGCTCTCAGCTGCAAATATTTAATTCTTGAGCTTCTGATTACGCATCCTGACTATTTTTTTGTTTGCATGCTATAGTTTATATTCAAGTCATCAGGCTAATATGGTTCTCCTCCGAATTGGTGGTATCCGTCCATTCTTCTGATTGAACAATGTTTTTAATCCTCTTTTCAAGAAAATTCGATTTTTTATTTCCTCTAGTAATAGCGTCGGCATTTAATAGGCTCAGAAATCAAGACACCCTAAAATGTTAAAAAATGAACACTTCATTGGTTAGTCCTTGCTTGTGATGAGGTTTTGTTTTTATAGCCTCAACAGTGACCAAGTCCTTGGCACATTTCATTGTTGTGGCCATCGAGGCGAGACTAGCGACATCTCACAGGAATGTTACTGGAGTGTTCGATATAGGGTGGGATGAACAAAAACGGGGACCCTCTCTGCGACAAAACTGCTTCTTCCGCGTTTTCAGTCTGATTATATAGGGTGTTCCATTAAAATGAATCGTAGTAAATAGGTTGTGGCAGAATTTTATTGATTTCACTATTGGATCATCTTATTCGAAGGTCATGGCAATTATGTTGGGGAGGGAATTGGAAATAGTTCAAATGTCACGTCAAGGCTTCGTCACACTTCCTCTCGATGGTCAAAGTCTCGGCAAGTGACTGCAAAGCACCCCGCCAAGATCTTGCCAAAAATCTTTAACTCTGTGTTTAGCAGAGTTATGAGCTTGTAATCATCTAAATACCCTTCCTACACTTTTAGCTTTAAGCGCAATCTCACCCCTGAAATCTGGTCGGGCACGGAACAGTTTCAAGACACCACCGTCAATATCGGTACACAAAGATGTGACAGCAAAGTACAATTCGTAGATGGAGCCATCAAATCCCGGAGACTTGCACATGCCGACCCACTTCAATGCCGATGAACTTCACCCTCCGTGATCCACTCTTGCTGCTTCAGTCGGACCAAGGCGAGAAAGTCGGGTAAATAACTTGCGAGGCTCATCACCCATTTCGAGCTCCTTGGTAAAGCGCTCTCGAACTGCCGCCGAAAACGCCTCGCACGTATTGTCGTTCGACCTCAGAGTACGCACCTCCAGGGTCTTGACCATCTCGAATCTAGATGGTCACCTCACGACGGATCTTTTTGCGCGATTCGAAAGTCTGTTCCGCGGCTAGTTAAACATCTTTAACCTATGTAAATGGCCTATGATGACGCTTTCTAGCCAACCGTTCCGAGACCTGCC
Organism: Ascarosepion bandense; assembly: GCA_037127315.1. Lineage (NCBI taxonomy): Eukaryota > Metazoa > Mollusca > Cephalopoda > Sepiida > Sepiidae > Ascarosepion > Ascarosepion bandense. Next base: position 34,150 of record JBBBDQ010019094.1, on the reverse strand, counting down.
CTGATTATTCTATTTCTGGGGGATCACCCCTACCTCTGCCCGAGACGGACAATCTTTAAGCGTCTTCACATTGTTAGCCTTGGCTCGGAAGAATCGATGGATATGATCGGTGAAAGACCTAATGCTATCCTTAAGCCTCTTCCCACCATCATTTTTGATACCCCTCCTACTAATTTCCATGACACCTAATCTAGCTAGCTGTTGCCAGAAGTTAAACTTGTCCAACTGATCTAAGCTAGCCAACGCCACTCGGGCACTTTGTGGCCGTCTGGCCTAACCAGTGGAACGATCTAGCAAATATGGATCCCCCTGTCTCCACCGTCCAGTTTCTTGCTCTTGAAGTAAACGTCGCGGTTCCCTTTTACTTTTTCATTTCCTTCGTTGGTTGGGAAGGAGCTGGTTGTTGCTTTTTCTACCTCCTCCTCCTCTGCTACTTTTCCTTAACCGGTGTACCGAGGTTTCCAGTGTCAACTGGGATTCTTTGTAGAGTCACGACTTTGGCAGATGTCCTGCACCCAACATGTCCGACAGTGTGTCCACTGCTCTCTGCTGTAACAATTTTTTTTTTTTTTTACCCGGTAGTTAGAATTAGTCTCAGTAGAATCGTCTTAGCCTCCTCTTCAGAAAAGTACGTCCCACGCGGCACGGGATTGGCAATATTTTAGGCAATATTTTGTACTTGTGAGGGTCTCGTCCATCATCTCTCTACAGATGCCAATGAACTTCCGCGTCTTCCCGTCGGTTGTTCGTAAGGAGATCGTTCTGGCCGGCATAACTTGTTTAGTGCCTCCAGTACAGTAACGAGTTCATTAACCCTAACCGAGCTCTGGTGCACTGAACGCATTTGGTCGTAGGAGACTGCGCCCCCGCATTTTTTTTTTTTCACTAGTCTTCTAAACGATTTGGTACTTGGTGCCATGGATTCAACATTTGTTTCAGAACTCAGCCATTGTGGGAGTCTGCTTAGCAAAGCTTATAGTGTAAACAAACTTCGGTTAACAAACCACTTTAAAGACAAAAATTGAAATTGTAAAAATACATATTCACGATCCAATCACTCATTACAATTTCTTCATTCACCACCAGAACCCATCCGTCACCTTCAATCCTTCACACACCAATACCACCTGTTTTCTGTGGCACCTAAAGATGAACCAAACCCATGACGCAAAAATTGGTTTTATCTACAATAATAGGAAAATACTTAAGAATTTTAATGTAAATAAAAAGGCGGGAATGAAATACCCAAAACTAAAATAACAAAATATTCAAATTGAAACTAACAAGTGTTAGTAGGACTTGTTACCCACAAACTTTAGATGACTGCTGTATTCCGGCAAACGGCGGGAAATCAAGTTGCATTCGATAGGAGCTGAGAAGGAGAAAATAAATGGAATTGGAAAATCAAAGACTAACCGAGTCGAAAGTGAACCAACAACGAACTGGAGATTGGGAATCCTGGACTTGGATCATAACAAGGGAAGACCGGGAACAGGCTAGGAACTAGGTAACTCACATTAACTCGGTACACAAAAGAAACCAACTTAGCCGGGATAATGTTCACAGAAAACCACCCCATTGTGCTAAAGACTGGGCCCCACATTCGGTGAACCAGAATTGCTACAGTCAGCACCATTTGCTGAAATCATGATATCAACCCTTTTCCAATCAGATCTGATCTTTATCTTAAGCTGATGCTGAAAGAATCTAATCAAAATGCTAAGATTAATGTTCATATAGCAATATCCGGGCACTAAAATAGATTTCCGTGCAAAAATCACAGGTTCATGAGCTTCAAACAGTAGAAAATGCTTGCCTGAAGTTAAAGCAGCTTGGAAAAAAAACAGCATAGGCGAATGAGATTTTGGACATTTCTAGCTTGAATGGACCGGCCACGGCAGGTCAGAATGTTCGGTATTTCACCGAAACACCTTACGATTAATCTAACTTTAGCAATGTGGCATCACCCGTAAAGAAGTCCAAGTTTGCTTGTAGTGACTACCGTGGCCACTGGCCAACAAGAGGGAAAGGAGTCTCAGGAATTCCTCCAGTAATATCCATAGGCATCCCGTGCAAGGTAACTCGAATCTTGCCGGTGCCCATGTATTCCGTTTGGTTGTTAGTGTGGCTCCTGCCAGCACTTTAACCTCCTCCTCCGTTGTAGCAGGACGTCTCGCATGTCATGGCTTCTTCTTGCCAACATTTTAGCCGGGACGCTTAGTGCCAGTGGCCTCCTCTTCAGTTTCCCTGCTCACCGCAGCAGCTTCTGTGTTTTTGTGTCTTTGAATTTGCTTGGAAATGATCATTGTTTCAGTGCTGCACTTGATTTACCGAGACGAACTGCTAATATTTTTCTTTTTTTATAGAGGCTGAAATACGCCTCTAATGTTCTTGAGAATTTAGCCCCTCCTCAAGCTGAGGTCGAAGGTACAGGCGTATTCGGCCTTTTGGGCCTCCGCCATCTTTGACGGTACTTCAAACTTTCCTTTTTTAAAATCGTCTGTTGCCTGCTGGAACTGGACTGCGAAAGAAAATGAAAATTAGTCACAAGTGCGTCAAGTTTCCGTGCAGAAAAGAATTCGAGCTGTAACTTAATACAGATCGCGACACAAAACACGTGAAACCACTTAGCGGTTTGGGGATCCTTCCTTTCTCGGCGTTCCACGTGGTTATTATGTCTGCCGCTTTGGCACAGACCAATGATTGGTTGGGACAAAAACGGAACTGAAGTGATCAGTAACTTCTATCACCAATACCTAGCTAAAGCGGTTTACGACCCAATGTTCTTTTGCAATTTTCCGTTACCATGAAAGCCCATCCATCGTCAATTAATCCACCATACACCACCAATACCTCATAGTCTGCTCATACAGCAGGACGGCGAAAATCTCCTGTCCACGAAACAGAACAAAAACAAGGACAAAATGTACGTAAAACAAATCAAAAACTCACTCGTTCCTCGTAATATTTACGTGGACTACCACGTTGAAAAAAATAAAAAACAATCCACATATCGTTTTCACATCTGCCACTCGATTTGTTTGAATTCAAACAAATCGAAGAAGTACTTGAAATGCATTACTGTTTCCCGAACTTTAACACGTTGTTCGTTTGGTTAATCTTCCAGGTTGAAGTGCAAAAGACTGAGTTGTTGTTTCAGAAAAAGAACAAGAAAATCGACATTAAAACTTAAATTCCATTTAAAATTGATTATTGGAACACCTATTTGATCTGACCTTCAAAACCTCATCTACCATTCCCAAAATTGCCCGGGAACCTGAACCAGTTCGCGTTAAATACGTCTACATCATTGTCATGACTTGAATAACAGGTAATTTAAAGCCTATATCCGATTTCCATACTGCTTTGTTCTTTGTCTGACCAGGAGACATGTGGCGAACATGTTAAATGGAAGGTTTGCTTTCTATTTTGTTGCCTACAAATAGGCTTCGTTGCCTCTTCTGGTTTGTGTGGATTTTTGCAGAGAGAATAGAAAGCTGTGATACACAGGGAGTGAGCACCATTTTGAGGAGACATTTTGCAGAGCTGTGGCATGCTAATTTAAAGGTGAATGAGAAGAAGCTGTTATGGGGAAACTTCGGCTGTAATGGAAGATTGTGGACGAGGTGTGTGATTTTTTTTTCTTTTCTTTTTTTTTTTTTGAAGTCGTCTTGGAAGATGACCTGGTTACAGTAGGATGGGGTCTTTTATTTTCGGAGGAATGGAGATGGTTTCTAATGGACGGGGTGCTCTTAATTAAAAATTTAAAAATTTAATGTTCTTTATCTTAAGGAGTTTGTCCTTATCCTGGGTCGTACTATGTTGATCAAATTTCTCTGCATAGTAACGGAGTGCCTAGTCTGTTCGGCCTTTGTCCCTTGGAGAAGCTTCTGGGGACCGAGATTCACAGCTTAGTTCTTCCCTCTTACTCTTCCCACGACTTGATATTCCTTTACGTTGTTCACTTTCTCCTGCAAAAGCAATGTGATCTTTGAGTGAATCCAACCGGAACTTTCGATCTATCATCAGTTCAAACACCACTCATCTACTTCCTGGATGAGAGTACTATTTACTTAGGGGCATAATTACTTATTACTTAGGGGTATAAATAATGCAATATGACTAAGTGCTCTCCGAGAATATGAGGAATTTCATGTACCGTGACCTTGGCCCGACGCTGTCATCAGGTATTCTGTGCGGATAATGTACACATTGATCAGATCACGAGGGGTCGTATCCACGCAGTCCTCAGGGTGAGCTTAATGACGTCTCACATGAAATATCCGTTCTGTTTATGATCTGTTGAGGTTTAACTCCCAAGGATATCAGTGATTTCATCAATGTATCTTTGTACAGATAAATTTTCCGTTTTTGCTTGTCGAGCAGAAAGATCGACACGGTTATTTCTAAATGCGTTCTTGTACCTCACGGTCGACCAGTAGCCTGCCGTCGGTAATCGGATGAGTGTACTGCTTGGCTCTCTCAATGAACACCGTCATATCGACAATGCATTTCGGAGGGAACTCAAATAGTGATTTTCCAGCCGTTACACCGGGTGTTTTTCTTTCATCTTCTCGCTGGTACTTTTCTTTGTTTTTCAGCAAAAGGAGGGAGAATTTATTTTTCCTTCGCGGGACTCCCCATTTGAAGATTTCTTTTCAGAGGATGATTTCAGCCTCATTTCCACCTGTATTGCAGATTAGTGTGACCACCCGGGGGCATCAGGAAAATTTTGTGAATCCTCTACACTTTTCCCATCTCTATTGGGACTCTCGACCTCTCTATAACAGAGAAAACCTGAACAGGCTAGGAAGGTATTCAATCACATTAACAGGGTACACAAAAAGGGAAATTAACTTTACCAGTAGAATGTTCGTAAAAAATCCACCCGTTGTACTAAAAGATTGACCCCATTCAAGCGAACAGACACTAGAGTCCGCTCACCATTTACTTTAAAATCTGTCGATATCAATCGCTTTCAATCTGATCTTTATCTTGAGTTGATGCTGAAAGAATCTAATCAAATGCTGATAAGAATAACATTCATATAGCAGATACACTCCTTGCACGTCGTCCAAATCACTATTCGTATAATGGCAGAACAAACGGTAAAACGGAACGACGCATTATCACATTCGCAGAGATCCACACGAGTGAAAGATAGAGCAACGTGAACGACTGAATAGAGAAACGGAAAGAAAACCACTGTCTTGGTTTGATTTGCTATCATTTGTTTTCAAGTCACAATATTTTTCCTACAGGCATAAAATAGACTTCTGTGTAAAGATCACAGGTTCATGAGAGCTTCATTATTTATTGTACATGTGTACAAATATGGCACAAAGCCAATTTGGGGATGGGAAAGGCTGGTCTTCATCATCTCTAGTTGCTTAGCTATTCACTTTCGTTGACCTGACACACAATAAACCTTACACCATAATACCGCATTTTGCTTAGCATTCTTTCTACGTCCACCATAATACCTCAGCGGCTCTACATAGTCTCTTGACTCCAATATGTACGAATTTTCAGTGGAGGGCATGGGCAGAAAATAACATTTAAATTTCCCAAAATGTTTTATATACAATGATACAATATACACAAGGAAATTAACAATCATTATTAGTAATAAAGCCAGGTTCATGAGCTTCAAACAGAAAATGCTTGCCTGAAATTAAAGCTGAAGAAACCCTGGAAAGGGAGAAAGATACTGGGATAGGCGAAGGAGAGATTCTGGATTTTTCTAAGCTTTCTCCATTATTTTCTTTATGAAGCAGAACATTGAAATTGCAGTGCTAAAAAAAAAACTTTAAAATTTCGCTCACTAGAAGTTGTAATATAGTATTCACTGAATGACCGAATGTCCCTTGTAGGATAAGAATCACCATCACTGAAATTAGATAGATATTCATCAATGTTGTCCTTTTACGTTATAACACTTTCTTTTTCAAGTTCTCCAGCCCAAATATTTCAATAGCTTCGTATTCACAATAGAACTTTCGTGTTTTCAGACAAGTAGATTGAAAAAGACACTTTTAGTCCAATAGGTTTCCTCCTCAGCTTGACCAAGAGAAAAGGCCATAGGGTTCCAAAAGAAACAGCCATAGTTATTTCTGATTAAAGAACACTGGAGGAGGGCAACAGATTTGCCACCGGGGTGATCATGTTAGCAACAAAACGTTTTGAAGCGGAGTCGTGTGTTCAGGCCAGAAGACGGAAATGAACTTCGTCTCAACATTGATCATCTCATACTGATCATCAGAGGGTTGGCCAGGATCTCCGAAAATTGTCTGAGACAATTCGAATAGTCGAATAGCTTTATCAACTTTCTCATCTCCTATATTTTTTTTTTCTTTTTCGATATTGGTCTCCGTATTTGAAGATCTTTGGCAGACAATCTACTTCTCTTTCCGACAACAGGAATTCCTAAAATTAAGCATAAAATTTCAAAAATTTGAAAAACTGCTTGAGACTAGTACATAAAATTTGAACCGTTATTTTTTATATTTTACTGATTGGCAGAATGTTTTCTGCCAAATTAAATGATTGCACCTTTGCTGAACATGTCTTCAGTGTATATCATGTGTCGTTTGTTTCAGTAGTTTATTGGTAGAAAGGCATTTTTGGCAAGCAGGTTTTTGTCAAAGTGCTCGATATCAAAATAAAGATTAAGCTTAAACAGAATTAATATTGAAAATGTCCAGCTAAAATAAAGCTAGTGAATTTCATTCGTGTCAAATTTGAAGTCCGTAGAGGCAAAAAATAAAAACGTGAAGACATTTACAATAATGCCTTCACAGAACTACTGAAAGTCTGCATGACTGAAATAAGCTCTTATACAGCGAGAGATCGATCGATCTTGAAAAGCTACTTAAGGTATTTGTAAATATCAGAACATGAAAGTAAAGTGGGGCGAGAGAAAAGTAAATGGACAAAAGTATCTTACCTTTTGGACCTGAAGGCGATTTCAGCTTCCAGTTGCCGTCTTTCTTTCCAAAGTTATATTTCTTTATTTCTTTCGAATATGAAAGAAAAATCGTTTTTCTTGATGTGCCGGTTGCCTCATCGAATGTTCTCTTTTTAGAGAGCCTTTTGTCATCCTTCATAAGTCCTGGAGGAAACATCGTCATGCCCTTCACTCCTTTCTCTTTCCTGGTGAACATGATGAGCTTTTTCGTTGCTTATCCTATTCTGTTTATTTTCCCCGTTCTCCTCGGCTAAAGGCACTTTTAAAGAAATAAATCGATATACAATCAAAATTAAGTCGGTAGCTCTGTAAATCCGCAATACCTAAAAATTTAATATGAAACTTTCTTAAGAATTAATCTTAAACCATTTTTTATTAACCAGTTCACGAAGACCCAAGAGCATCGTCATGCCCTTCCTCCTTTCTCTTTCAGGTGGTTATGATGGGCTTTTTCCTCCTGGCGCATACATGTTTTGTTAAAAAGCAGCACAAAAACCAAAATCAATATACATTATTTCTGTGCAGGACGACAGGTCGCTTTCAACTTCCTGCCATTCTGTCAACCTGACGAATGTTCCCCTTTGGGAATAATTTCTTTTTCTTGGAAGGGTATTTTGTGCTTTTGCAATAGGTTGAGTGTGAGAATGGAAAATATTCTTTCGCAGCATATGTTGGCCGTTCTGGTGAAGCTGATTTTGATGGTCCTTCCAACTTCACCGTTTTACTTTGTCCAAGAAAACTACTCCGTGTTTCTTGACTTTCCCTTGTCATCTCTTTTCAAAGATGAAGAGCGGGGCATAGGCGCTTCATCAGTATCTATTTTCTCCCTCTGTTGTGGCTACTTTAACCTTTTGGGAGGACGGCTGTTACTGTTTTCCTGCTGCTGTCCCTTTTTTTTAATTGAGGGCGATCTTTTTATTCTGTGGGACATTTTGATTGGATAGTGCGGAGGTTTTGCTTTCGGGCTCTTTCTTCCTGCCATTCACCATCTGCCTTGTCCTTCTTTGCTGCTTGTTTAGGCTACTGAGTCTTGTTCTACTTGGGCTCTTGAGTCGATTGTGTCTGGTTTTAGTCAGAGCCAACAGTAAGGCCTTCGCCCTCACAACAACATAGATCGACCGGCCACGGCAACGAGTCAGAATGTTCGTTGTTTCACCGAACTTCTTGCAGCAATGTCCTTGTAGTGTTCCATCACCCGTAAGGAAGTCGGGTTGCTCATAATGCTAGCTACTACGTCGGCCACCTAGCCATACTGAGGGGAAAAAGTCTTCGAGGTGGTCCTCGGTAATGTCTATGGGCACCCCGTACAAAGGTAACTCGAGTCTTTTGGTGCCGTATTCCATTTGGTTGTTAGTGTCAATGCCAACTGCCTCGCATTCTCCTCTGTCGGTAGCAGGACATCTCGCAGCATGGCTTCTTCTTGCCAACATCTTAGCTGGAATGCTCGAGCTTTTGATGGCCTCCTCCTCCAGTTTCCTGTTCACCCATAACAAAGTTGTGAGTTTTGGATCTTTGGTTAACAGGGAAATAATCCTTTCCGTTGTTTGCTGTTCATTTACTGAGATGAACTGCTGATAGTATTTTTCTTTATAGAGGCTAAATACGCCTCCATTCTATTTTAGGAGTTTGGCCCCTCCTAAGCTGAGGTCGAAGGTACATGCGTGTCCCGGACTTTATGGGCCTCCGCCGTCTTTGATGGTACTTCAAGCTTTATTTTCGTCTGTTGCTTGCTGAAACTGGACGACCAGGAAAAATGAAAATTGATCACAATTAGCGTCAAGTTGGCATACGAAAAAATCGGCCCGTAACTTAATACAGAACTCTACATAAAACCCACAACGAAACCACTTAGCGGTTGGGGGCTCACTTCCTTTCTCGACGTTCACGTGATTTGTTGTATGCTATACAATGATTGGTGGGGACAAAAAACCGAGGCTGGTCATCAATAACTATCCTATACCTAGCTAATCCAACTCAGGACTTAATCAATCTTTTGAATTTTTCCATTCACCATGAAAAGCCATCCATCCGTCAATTAATCCTGGCCATCATTACCTCAGTCTCCTCACAACGGGACACAGCGAAAATTTTCTGTCCCAAAACGGAACAAAAACAAGGACGAAATGTACGTTAAATCGAATCCAGAACTCAATCGTTCCTCGCAATAAACAATGGTAGTCCACGTAAATATGAAGTCCACGTTAAAAAAAATCCGCATTGTTTTTACATCTGCTCGAACTGAATTCCTATTTAAAATTGGTCATGAATTATTGGAACACTTATTTTGGGTCGAAAGAAAGTCTTCAATGCCTCGTCTACCATTCACTAAATTTGCCAGGAGCCTTAGCCGGTTCGCATTACTGAAAACACCCGCTGTCATATGTCGATTTCCATACTGCTTGGTTCTTTCTTTCTGTCTGGTCCGCTAACGCATACGGTGAACATCTTCGGTGTTAAATGGAAGGTTAGCTTTCTATTTTGTTATCCACAAATAAGCTTCGTTGCCTCTTCTGGTTTGTGTGATTTCCTGGAGATAGCGTGGGGAAAGTGAGGACCTTTTAAATGGAGACATATTTTGCGATGTGGTCATGGATCGTAACACTGGCGGCTATGGTGCTGTACTGGGTGAGCGTCGGCTGTGATGGAAGATTGTGTGGACGGTGTGCACTTGACTTTGTTTTTCAGGGAGTGTCATCTTGGGCGACTTGGTTACAGCAGGATGGGGTCTTGTTTAGAAAGGAGTAGTGGTGGTGTGATGTAGTCTAATGGACAGGATGCTCACCCATTAGAATTTTAACTTTTTAAAAATTTTCAACATCTTAGTTTTTTTTTTTTTATATCCTGGGTCGTACTTTCTATACTGATCAAGTTTCTCTGTGTATAGCTAAGCAAACTCTTACCCCTAATACTGTTCGAGCCTTTGTCCTTGAGGGGCTTCGAGACCGAGATTACACAGCTGAGTGCTTCCTGTTACTCTTTCTACGACTTGCTATTCCTTTGCATTGTTCACCTTCTCCTGCACGGGTAATGTGGTCTTTGGTGATATCGAACCAGAACTTTTTGGTACCGGTACCGGCCACAGACAGGCAGACCCTGTTACTGGCGCCACGAAAAAATATTCAGTTCGAGGAGAGTTGGTATCAGACAGGACTTCAATGGTGGGGGAAACTTTGTTTTTTTTTGTTTTTGTTTTCCGATTTAAAAACATTTAATTCTGTAAAAAAAAAAAAGTGCAGATAACTGCTAATATTTGATTCACGACACAGGATGGAAAACATGTGAGCTGTGTTATTGACAACCCCATTAACTTCCCATCTTGTGTCGTTGGAACGCCTTCGAGGCGGATGTGCACACATTCAATCAGTTAAGTGCCATACGTGAAACACGCTTGGGCGATCATGTCTCTTTCGAGACATGACTGACTGAGCAGAAGATTGTACAGTACAGACTCTATAAAAAGAACTTGGCACAAAATGAGCTCACTGTCAACTGGTCAATGTTGAGGACGGTTGGAATGTAATTATCTCCAAAATTAAAGCCGCATACGGACCGAGTCCCTGTAAACCATACTGCAACAGTAAATCTACTTAAAAAGGAGTGCAAGAGACAGAAATAAATGAATTCCAGTGCAACTTACACCCTCTTGAACCTGTTTTACGTTGAAGATGAAAGTCCTGAGAGATTGTCATTTCAATTGTGTCTCAATTGCTGGTGTCTAGCATGGCGAATTATTGTGGACCATGAATTCCCTCCCATTATTCAAACAAATTTGAAGCATAAACACAACGAAGTCTTTTTCTTCAACAAATGCTTCCATTGTCCCAAATTCCTGAATGCCGAGGAATCGGCTCATATCATTTTCCGTCTTGGCCCAACTTTGCTATTTCATAAGGAAAATGTTAACGAAGACCCAGATTGGTACCTTCTACACTGATATCGATAGCCAAAAAGACCCTGTTGACACCCTGAATATTGTCAAGGGTGTCATTGATAATTGAAGGTGTCAGAGACCCAAACGTGATCCTTCCACGTGATAAGATTTGTTTGGAAATCAATTTGCCAAAGTAATATCAAAGAATCAATAGATTCACCTAAGAACAAACCTTTGTTGAAAATAGTGACTGCCTGCTTTAAAAGCATAAGTCTTGAGTAGGCAGTATCAAAAAAGTTCATGTTCGATTCTTTGTGTGAGGTCAAATACAACATCCGGTGAGGCAGCACACCATGCTGGCTGAAAGCATCATCAAGTGAAGATTTACGCGAACGGAAGAAGCTTCGCCAAATGCGTATGTCTCAGCATAAGTATAATAAAGCCAAGCGAAACTGCGTTAAATGCGTCGATGATCCTGGATGCCCAGCAGTTTCAACATTGGCAAGTTGGCATACCAAATACAGCAGGCTGAGGACTGGACCAAAAAAGGTGGGCAGGTGAAGGTGTACAGGGAAGGGTAAGTAGGAGAAAGATAGAAAGCAGCAAAAATTGAAAAAGATCGCAGCCATGAGATAAACTCCAAACCTTCAAAAAGTGTGCAGATGTCTGTCTTTAAAAGTGAATTTCCGAAATATGCAGAAGGACTGCATGACATATTGCATGGCCAAAATGGTTGGACAGACGATATAATCTATTCGGACAATTGATGGCGTAAATCCATGTATGTTGGCCACATTAATTTTCTAGATCCATTTCATAAGATTTCATGTTAATGATGTAGCTGATTGCTATGAATTGAACAAATATGAAGTTGGTGCACTTTGACACATCACTGCAGGACCTTTACTTGGAAAAGCAGCTCAGCAGTGAGGTTGAACAGCCAGTTAGAATTCTGATAACAATCACAAACGGCGTTTTTCAGGGCCACAAATATTCCTAGAGAATCTCGAATACACGTTATTAAATAGAAAACATCGGGCACTAAAAATACTCATGTGTAAAAAAAAAAAAAAAATCATTCATGAGCTTCGCAATAGAAAATGCTTGCCTGAAGTAAAGCAAAAAGTAACCCTGGTAATGGAGACAAATACACAGGATAGGCGAAGATTTTTGGACTTTCCTAAGCTTTGTCATTGTTTTTGACAACAGAAGAGCCATAGGGTTCCGAAGAAACAGCCATAGTTATTTCTGATTAAAGTACAATGGAAGAGGGTAACAGAATTGCCACCGGGACGATCCTGTTAGCTTAAACGTATTGCTGTTGGTCGTGTGTTCAAGACTGGAAGATCGAGAATAGACTTCACGTCTCAACATTGATAGCTCTTCACAATCATCAAAGGACTGGCCAAGAACTTCTGAGTGATCTCTGAGAGACAATTCGAGTTGTTGAATAGCTTCATCAATTTTTAATCTCCTATATTTTCTCGGTATTGATCTGTCATAAGTTTGTGAGTCCTTGGCAGACATCCCGCACCTGTTTCAGATAACGCCAGAACTCTTAAAATTATCGATAAAAAAATTCAATTAGACATAAATTTCAGAAATTTGAAAAAACAGCTTGAGACACAAATACGTTTGAACAGAATGTTATTTTTCCATTTTCTACTGATTAGCGGAAAGTTTCGTGCCAAATTGACAGATGACTGCAACTTCGCTGAACGTGTCTTCGCGCTGTGTATTATATTGTATTGATGCTTAGTGTCAAAATTGATGTTTTTTTTTTGTTTTTTTTTTCAGTAGTTTGTTGGGAAGGCATTTTTGGCAAACGATTTATCCGCCAAATTAGCATTAGCAAGATTAAGCGTTAAACTTTGTGGAGAACTTTGTCACCTGAGTGTTGTCAATTTCAGTCGTGCCGACTTCGAAATTCTGTGACGGCCAAAAAATAAATAAATAAAAACGAAGACGCAGAGAACATCGTAATAATGCCTTCAAATAACTTCGAAGTTGTCATGACTGAAATAATCTCTTACATACACACACAGGCAGACACACACACAAAAATTTTGAAAAGCTAGTTAAGGTATTTTTAAATATTCAAAGGTATGAAAGTAAAGCTGGGGGAAAAATAACTTTCTTTTTACCGTTTGGATCTTAAGCGAGTTCGGCTTCCGTCTCTTTCTTTCCAAAGTTATATATTTTTTGCTTTTCTTTCGAATGTGAAAGTTTTTTCTTTCCCCCTTTTGAGGTACTTCCTTACCTCCTCAATATTTTCTTTTGAAGGCCATTTGTATCCCTCCTGCGAAACCAGTTCACGGAGAGCCTGGAAAACATCGTCATGCCCTTCCTCCCTTTCTCTTTCCAGGTGGTTATGATGGGCTTTTTCCACCTGGCTTATACATTCCCTTTTCTTCATTTTCCGGTTCCTCTCAGCTAAAATCTAGCCCAAAGAAAATAATCAATATTTGTTTTCTGTGGGATAACAGTAAGCTTCTGTCTACCTGAAAGACATTCACCCCTTGGGGAATGATTTCTTTCTTGGTAGAGGTAAAAGCAGTATTTTTCTCTTGCTAGGGGTGAGTGGAATGAGTGTGAGGAAGCAGGAAGGCGAATATTTTTGTGGAAGCAACAGAGTTCTTGAGGTTTCGCAGCATATGATTTTGGTCATTCTGTGGCGAAGTAGGGACGAGCTAATTTTAGTGGTCCTTCCGGCTTCTCCACCCCTGTACAAATCCCGAAAGCCTCCCCTGTTTCATGCCTTTTCCCTCGTCATCCTCTGTCTTTTTAGCGCCCATGTTCGCGGCTTCGTCCAGACAATTATCAAGTGTCGTCGTGATAAGTCTTAGCTGAGGCGATTCTATGGCTATAGTCGGCGGTAGAAAGACCCAATTCATTTTTAAGCCTCTCCACCATCTATTCCCGATAACCACCTCCACTAATCCCCTAGTTAGCTGTTGCGGAATTCTAGCTGGTCAAATGAAGACAAGTTGAACTTCCAGTGTCAGCCAATCTAGGCCTACGATCTAACGTCACTCGGGCTCAAGCGAGTTTGTTTCACTAGTTAGGCTACTTGGACCACAATAAAACAGATCTAGATCGGCCCTTCTCCACTAACATTTTATCCAGATAGCCGTCTACCCAGATAGTTAGCTATCTGCTGTCCCCTCGAGATATCTATATTTCATGAGGTGATCACGACCCGGTATCTATCGACGAGGCCGAAATCATCGATCAAGATCCTTGAGCTACGATCACTCGACCTCCCGCTATCTCCCCTTCCTACCTAACTTGGGGTCCAGAACAGCATTCCAGTCCCAACTAAAACTGATCATGAAGAACTCACCGGGAACAGCCCGAACTGACGGAAAAACGGGGATACGCTTGTCCCGGTCGTTGGGAGCACACGTTACGTTTAACCAATCAGGAAACATCACGGGCCTGCTGTTTTCCGTATAATGAATATGCGAGCATCAACTTTTGCAAACGATGTGTGTCTCCTGGATCGCAGCCCCATCTAATCCAAAGAGACAAGTGCCACAAAACGGGCTGGCAGCCTTAGCCGATCTCTCAGGCCTCTTACATTCAAGATGGATTCATATGCATATACTAACCGGAAATCTGCCGGGAAGACACCGGATTGTCTCAGGCTATCGCTACTCATGTCGGACGTAATTCGTCGTTCTGAGACAATGCCACCGATGTCCATAGAATGTGAGTTTTAACACCCCTATCAAGAGGGATGGATCAAAACTAGGACCAACCTGCATAATGTAGACATTTATTTCAATTCTGGAGAACACACAATTTCAGCCATCTGGGGGTCAGAAAAAACTTTCGCTCTCCGAACTGTGATCCCATACTTTCAGAATGCTACCCCTACTTCTAATTAGGGTGATCACCCTGGGGTCGTTCCTGGGGTTCTGTGTTCGATTTCCTATATACAGCAGTATATTTAAACAAAAAGGCCTTAGGAGGGCCTGCTTTGGATGAAAGGACCTTCTCCGGGACTTGTCTGTCCACTTAATACACTTTTTCCGTCACGAAATCATTTCTTTGCACCTTTTTAATTTTGAAAAGAGCTGGGAAAAGTTTAAGGAGGGTAGAAAGACCTCGAAAGAGGAAGAAAGAATGTTAATTTGTTTTGCAGGGGCAGATTGGATCTTGCTGCCAACCAGGGCTTTTCTGCGTTTTCCTCGTCCACTTCACCGATGACGACCGAGCCGCGGAGGGGGGGGGCATTTCTTTGCATTCCATCTCTGCTGCTTATTTTGTAGTCACCACTGGTTCATATTTGCTTTCTAGTTTGTTTGTTTTTTGTTTTTTTTTTTTCCTCAAGGTAACCTTACTTTTTGTCTTGCTGAAAAAGGACAGGACGACTTCCCCCACCCCTCTCACTACAGCAGGCCATTCATTCGCTGGTTCCAGGCTGGTATTGTCTGCCGCTGCCACCACTTCATCGCTGCTATAACTTTCTCCGTCACCGATGCTACCGGTTTCGCCACTGGATTTCTTTTTGGGCACATTTTTGCCAAGTGCCCTGCTACCCCACACGTTCAGCAGTAGGAGCTTTCTTCTCTTCACTACGACGAATATCCTTACCCCTACACAACAATATGTCGGGGATCCTTGTTAGTTCTTTTCAGTTTAGTACCACTTGCAGTTCAGGAAATCCTCTGGGTACTCCCGTTTAACTGACTATCCGATTCACCTCCTCACCAAACCGAACTGTGCGAAAAGCTTCCCATACAGTCGCTGGATGTATCAAGTGGCACTCCAAGGACGACAGTCGGACTTCGTCTTGTGCCTAAATATTCAATTTGTAATCTGTTACTTTATCAAGAATGCCTGCTAGACTCTTCAACCTCTTCCTCAGTTGCAAGAATCATATCCCAAATTGGTGGGAACGCTTTATTTTCAAGAATTTTCAGATTATGTAGCGCCCTCCATAGTCTCTCTGTTGACACCGACAAGTTTTCACGTCTGGTGTCAACAACAGGGAAAATTCTCTTCTTTCTGCAACGATATCAAACAATCCGGGATTGTAATGAATTGCCGTTATTTTACTTTCGTTTGGTCCGCGGTGTGCCCATTTTCTTATTTGTTTTCTCGACCGTTTTTGTTCAAACGTACGGTGTTTTAGACGATACCGTTAATTCTCGTTGGGGAGACTCATCCATTGTGGTCTCACCATAGCAAGAAAAAAACGAAAGTTCACAAAAATCATGCACAGATTCAAAAATTAAACGAAAACAAAAAGAAATGTAAGAAAAACTTGCTCCAAGTCACAAAGTATTTTTCGGAATAAAATACTACCTTAATCTGCGAAAGAGATAGCGCTAATATTTATTTTACTGATAGTTTGCACAAGGCCGAAGGGGGATGGGGATGAGGTTGGTGCTCTTTACTCTATACTACTTCGTGATTCACGACTCCATCACTAATTACAATTTCTTGATTCACCACAGAACCCATCCATCACTACCCAATTCTTCACGCACCACAGAAATACCATATATTTACAGGGACACCTAAAAAAAAAGTGGGGAAACCAAACAAATGTCATAAATTTGCTTCTGTATTACCCAATATAAAAAAATATATTCAATGATATGAAAAGGAGGAATAAAATGCTCAAAACAAACTGACGGAAAAACGAGACACTCTCGTCCCGATCGTTGGGCTCATAAACCACAACGATTGACATTTTCTGGGGCTTTATTCATAGATCAGACAATTCAAGCAGACATGAAGAAAAAAAAAACTTTACTGATACATTAGTATTATCAAGTAACATAGACATCTCTAAAAAAGCTTTAGCAAACTAAATACGATGAACTGGAGGCTGAAATCGGAAAAATGTGGCACTTAAACTGTTTCTTTTTGGATCGAAGTTTTGGAGTTTGATAAAACCAACAAATCAAACAACTCCTGACTTCTGAAGTCGAGAATGTCGGTTTCTTAAAAGCTGCTGAAAGACCAATGACATTGTTACCTCTTTCATGACCAGTTTTTATACCCAACTATGTTCGAATATTATCACGGATATAATATATAACCTGTCACTTTTCTGCGTTGAAATTTGTCAGCGAATGGGTTGAAATTTCTTTTAATTTCACAATTTGAGAGTTCCTTGTGCTTTCTCGTTTCCATGGATTCGTGCGCCTAACTGTATTTGTGGATATCTGTTTTACTCTAATCCAATTAAACATGTCAACCATTCGGTTAAACATAAATCGATTTATGTATTCGACCTTTCAGATACTTACGAACATTTATTCCTAGGTGTAATTAACGTCGTTCTTAACGTACATCCAAGTAACACTGACCTAAGCTACCGTTGGAACATGCGGTCTCTTTGCGTTGGAAATAATTAAGTTGACGTTTAAATACCATCTCATATGGGGATATAGTAACACAAATTTGAGGATTGAACGATCTGCCTTACATAGTTCAGGGTCACTTATGTAATCCGCATCTTTTTCTGAAAGATTAAAGCAAAGAATATAAAACTTGCTATTTTCATCTTCGTTCTTTTAGCGATTGAAGTAACAGTCCTTGTTTCTTAAAAATGGAAAAAAAATTGTTGAAAAAATCTATTTTTTGCTTCTGAGCGCCACTAATTGGTCCCGTGAAATTCATCTGAGCGTTTGGACATAAAGTCAACTTGTATCCTCATAACTTTGTGTCTCAATCACCAGTTGAGGACTTTATACCGACTCTTTTCTGACGATGAAGGAAGAATGCAAAATTTGGCATAAGCATCAGTAGCGTTTCGTCAACATTTTAGTCGGCCAAAAGCTGAATGACCTGAACTGCTTCAGGCCCCAACTTTTTGATGACTCTTCGGTTGGTTTTCTTTAGCTGTTCCAACCTAGGTCGATTAAAGTAACTTTGTCTTGGACAAATAATTCAAAACAAACCCTGTCGGTCCTGGGTATGACGGTAAGCTGCATCCGGCAGCAAGGCCTGATTGCGGGGTTGTGAGGAGCATGGAACCATCTCTTAATTGCTGCTGGTCCCAGGTCCACACCCTGACCCGGGTTGGTAGCAACTGTTAGGATTCCAGCTGTAGGAGAAATAGTTAACCCTCGAAATCTTGTTCAAAACATCATGAAAGTATAAAAATAGAATTTCTAGAAAAATATACATATTTTTTTAAAAATATATTATAACGGTATATTTTTGGAAAAAAATAGTACCAATACTTTCGAATACCAGAACTAGAAAACATCTATGGTTCTAAAATGAAAAAAAAAAAAAATTAAAATTTTTCTCATTAAAATCTAAATCAATCTTCTCAATGTAACTGAACATTAAGAAAAAATGTCTGAAACCCCACATTTTTGGCATTAAGTAACCCACAGGTATGCCGTTAAACAAAACTCAAACAAAACCTGTCGGTTGTCCATTTAAAAGGACTTCTATTAAGCATATGATGGCTTCTTTCACCCAAAATGAAAAACTGTCGTAAAATGACCTGTTGAACTAAAACAGCTTCACGCTCCGATTGATTTGTTCGCTAGCTGTTCTTCTAAAAACCCAATAGCAACACTGCAGTGTTGCTGTTAGAAAATCGTTCAAATCAAATGCTCATCTTTTGGCTTCGAAGCGAGTTCATTTTCGGGTCTTTGCTTTTGAATTTTCGAATTCGAAAAGCTGAATTTTCACGCTCAAAAGGACGAAATTTCAGTTCAGGATTTGTAACTTCAAAATGTTACGGACGCTTTCTTGTGGACAACTTCAATGTTTTAATCTCCTATCATATTTTTCCTTTTTTTTACGCGTGATGCCTTTGTTGATCATTTTTTATCTATTTGCCGTGTTCTTTAAAGTGGAATATTACTCATTCCATGAAATCGCTTTTTATTTCATTGTTTGTTGGATTCTTCCTCCTATAACAGTGGGGTTTGAGTTTTGGGTCTTTCTTTTAAAGAAAGATTTCACGCTCTCATCAAACGTCGTGTGTTCTTTGTCTTTAACGGAACCTTCCTCCTCACATCCAAGAGTGGAGATTTATACTCTGAGAAGTCTTTGGTTTCACTATCATTGAAATCTCTTTCCGTCATCTTGGTTATAAGGAAACGGAAATCTCCATTGACCTAAACAGGGAAGAAAACTTTAGCCGTTTTAAACTCATTGATATTGGCGCTGGCGATTGAATAGATAGCTTGAAAGTCTGATACTTTTTAAAATATTGCCAACCATACCAGACGTTAAAAAATGTTCATTTTAGAACTACGACTTTGTGACCTAAACCTCCGGGGCAAAAATAGTTTCTTGGAGAGAATAACAGACCATTAACCGCATCCCCAAATTTGAAGTCGATTTTGTTACTCGACGACAGCTGTGTAGGAAATTCTAAGTTTTAGAAACACTGTTTTTTTCCCCGTGTAAAATAAACCTGGAGTTAACCATGAAAAATCTTGCCAATATTTAAACGAAGGAATGAAAGATAACATCATTTTGTTTTTGTAAGAACTTAATTAACATCTTGCGTGCCTTTTTCGTTTGACTTTATAACGTGTACAGAAGAGTAAAAAAAAAAAGATTTTGACTGAATCTCGTGTCTGACTTTCATTGTCGAGTTCCTGTCCACGATTAGCAACTAATGATGAATACGATGGCAAAATATGACTTTACACGCCAATCGCGTTTTCTTGCTGCGCATAATCAATCGAAAGCGATTGCAGATATGACAACTTTCACAAGCGATCAAGTTTTAAAAATTCGCTTAATCCTGACGTGACTGGTGCGGTGGATATCGACTTGGAACGAGAAATCGTCGAAACAAGTTCGAATTCGAGTGTTCGTTGCATTCACTTACGTGCAAATACTTTGGAAGGTAGTAATCCGTCCTTATCCCTCGATCTATGGGTTAAATAGCAACACCAGATTGGGTTCTGTAGCCTTGGTTGGCAACCGTCTATCGCAGAAAGTAATGACAACCTACTGCAGGAAAAAATCTTCTGCCCAGTCATGTCTTTCGGGGCGAAGTCGTCCAAGCGTGTATAACGTATGGTACTCTCGGGTTCAACGGACTTGGAGTCGACCCCACGTAATTATAAATTTTATATTTTGATGAAACTAGTTTAATCTTTTGGAATAGCTAATGTGACTGAAAACTCTTAGGATATTTAAATTTTCAGTGGAAAACCTTTTCTAGGTTCTCTCAAAGAAATCCTAGAAAGTGTGACTTCTCTTAATCAAATGGGTAAACGAAGTCAACACAAATGAGTTTAACAGTGACACGAATCTTCTGACTAAGCCCATGTACTCTTTCTGCGAAAGTGTTTCATTTCCTACAGTTCGGGTATTGGGCTTTTCAGGGGGTCAATCGGAGAATTCAGAACAAATGCGTCTAGAAAACGGACGCCGGCGTTTCCTGAAACAATTTTTTAATGCGACTTGTGTAAAAATACTTTGTAATGAAGGTTGTATTGTTGGTTGACCCCTTCCGTTTTTGTAAAATACCAAATTTCTGTTCTTTCAATGAATACAATCTCTTAATGTGTATATCAAACCATTTTCTGGCTCTTGCCTTTCACTTCTCGGATGACATTTTCCAAGTCAATATTTTTGTCGCGTTTTGTTGTTTAACTTTGTCATTTTGTACCACCAGCGTATTTACCATCATATTTCTCGCTCACAAGTCAGTTGCAAGTGTTAACGAGTTATCCTCTATATTTTCTTAAATATAATTACCAATTGGTCACTAACCTTGTGGACCTTTTACTAAACACAAAGCACGAAATCCTTCTACCTGAAAATTTCAAAACATTTTCAAAAGGTTGAATCCCTTTGTTTCAATTTTAAAGATAAGCAAGACGTTTCTATTATCCGCTTTGAATGTTAACTTTATTTAGGACTGTTATATACTATGATCAATGGCCTTTTTTCAGTGATGTGTATTTTATTTCTCTGAATCCATTTACTATCACTTTTAAAAGCAATAACATGGGAAGTAATAAGATCGGTGCGTATTCCTCCGACCAGGACGGGCCGTTTTTGACTCACGCTTTCAATAACACTGGGTAAACTAAGCCAAATTGAGTAAAGGATGAAAAAAGGAGAGATTTATTTTACCATTCACCCTGTAGAAAATCTATTGAATTTGACCCAAATAACCAAATATGTATACATGTATGTATGTATGTATGTATGCCGCATGCCCTAGTGGGTTGAGCAGGCTTCCTCCCTGACGGAGCAAGTCTCATTGGGATTTGTTTAAGGGCAGGGTCCCAAATCCTACCACTGTTATTTAACCCATAACTGGAGGGAGCAGACGGTTAATACCTTTCCCAAGGGTACCAGTGCCATTGATTACGGTGTGCTCGACTGGTGGAACTCGGCTCACCGACTTCCCCCTCCAGAAATAGAAGCATACCGCACCACAACGCACATCCGTGAATGCTAACAGCACCTGGTATTCCCAAGTGGTCACCCACCTAAGTACTGACCGGGCTCAACGTTGCTTAACTTCGGTGATCGAGCAGGAACCGGTGTCAACGTGACATGACCGTTAAAAAAAAAAAAAAAAATAAATAAATAACCAAATAACAGAAGATAAAATTCAAAAACAACAAAACGAGATTTATGTTTAAAATAATTTTTTATTAACACCTGCTTCTAGAGTGAAAATTTTGCTACTACGCTAAAACATTTCTGCGGCCCCAAATATGTGCATGTGTAAAGATATGTGTGTGGTGGGGGGGGGGGGAAAATTTCGAACACAGTCCCGAAAATTTATAAAACGAATTACAGTACGTCCATGTTAACAGAATAGGATAAACGGGAAAACTTCGAAACGAAATATAAAAAAAAAAACTCAAAGCTAGCTGGGACATTTCCATTTAGATATCCAAGAGGTGTAGACTGTAGCTAAATAAATAAAAAAAAAAAATTAAAAAATTGGAAAAGAAAAAAAGTGATAGAAACTTAAATATTCCTAACCATTTTGGGGCCTGAAGTTAGTTCGGCTTCTAATTCCCGCTTCTTTAGCCTAAAAGTTGTTCTTTTAAAAATGAAGAAAAACAGGCTTTTCCTTCATGTATTTTGTTGCCTGGTCGATGATTTTCATCAGGAGGCCTTTTCATCGTCATAGCAGGGACCAATTCTCGAAGACCTTCCAAGCATTGTCATCCCTTTCCTTCGTTCTCTTTCTTGGTGGTTGTGCATTGCCTTTTCGGCCTGGCTCATATGTTTTTTCTTTCGTTCGACTGTAAATGGACGATAAAGTTATCGGACCGGTTATCATGTCTATGATATAACCCTATAGAAAAAAACGGAACCTTAATATCCCTATTTATTGTATTTAATTTTTAACAGGTGTAAAATAAATTAATTTCCTTAGGACTAAAAATAAAATAAGTAAATAAAAGTTACGTACCACATTTCGACTGGATTCAGCAGCGGGAATGAGTTCGTTCTTTAGTGGCCAAACCTCTTTTCATGGTCCTTGTCGAGGGGTGGCCGGAACGGGCTGTTCGGTTTTGGATTTCCGGCATCGCCGAACAAAATCAGATTCCGATTACTAAGCCCCCGAACAGCTCTGTTGGGAGCCGGAATAATAATGGTCAAGAGTGTTAAGGCTGTGGCCAACTTGTCGAGAAAAAAGTTCCATGAGAGGATTTTCTCATTTTTGTCTTCACAAAAAAGGTGAGAACCATATGTTTGAAATAAGTCGGAAGATATTCGTTATCCAGCTAACTGACTTCTTCAAGGTAATATTCATGAATCGCGTCTCGTATCGCCCGCAAGCTTTATTTATGTGAAGTGGGCGAATGACGAAAATGAACCAACTTAATCGAATTGAGAACCTCATAACACGTCTATTTGGAATTTGCTTTGTAAAGGATCTATAAAGTTTTTTGACTGATTTCTTTCTTTTATTTTCATTGCTTTTCTTCATAACCTTTCACTTCATCAATAAAACGCAGATAGGAATAAAGAAACAGGTTTATGCTCGAACTCGAACCCATATCCTGCTTGTATGGTTTTCCGTCTACCTGGTTGTGGTATCTTGCCAATAGAGTATTCTTTGTTCGTTAATTTTTTACACATTGATGATATGGTGAGAAGAGAGTTACGATGAAAAAGTACGAAATTAAAAAAGAAAAAAATTTACAAGCAAATAAATTAATAAATGGTTGACAATGCTTCATTTGATGAAAAAAAAGTAATTAATTGTTATTAAAATAATTTTTGTTTTTATTACGAGGAATAGATTTTTATAAATCCGTAGTAATTCAAACAATTATTGTCAATAGGCTTTTAACGTTTCATATCATTAACTATTCCTCACTATTTTACACAAAAATCAAACTACAGCTTTTTTCTTTTGTAGAATCAATAAATATCATGAGGATAAACTACTTGTAAACTCAAAAATAATTTATGAAATTATATTTTACAAAAACGTATTAATGTGAAAGAAACAAGTGTCGCGTTATGCTTATTGGCAGTTTTTTGAATGTTGATAGGAACTGTCTGATTATTTGTTTATCATGAAATTTGTTTTATATTATTACTTGAGCAACTGAGACGAGGTTTTGAAAAAGACTTAATTGTAAATCTTAATATTTTTAAAAGGCCATTTTGTTGCTTTTATTTTTAAACTATTTTTTTATCATTTTTGTTGTAATTTCAGTTTTGTGCTGAACGGATTTTTAAAGCAAGATTCGAAGTTGAAGAAAAAAACCAGATTCTACTTTCTTGCTGAAAAATAAAGATTTCTCTCAATCAGTTGCTGATTTTCTGTCGATGAAAGAAGTTTTCTCGCCGTTTATTTACCGTTTTATTAAAAAAAAATAATTTTTTTCCTTTTCAGTTTCTTGTTACTGAGGTACGGGTGTAATAAGTTTTGATTTAGCGTTGTCTGGCACAAGATCAAAATGGGATTCTGAGCAGCTCGACTTCGCACACAGGAGAGAAATCCATCTGGTCAGAGATGTATGTAAAATTCGTTATAAATCTTCAAAGTAGAAAAGAAAAATGGAACAATTAGAATACATTGTAAGGAAATTCAAGTTTTTAGAATCTGAACGGCGAAAATACTAAAAAAAAAAAATCGGAATATTAAATATTTATTTCTTCATTTGTTTATTTGTGGCTGATTTCTTAACTAGGAATCGAGTTTTTCATTCCGAAATGACTTGTGAAGTCTCTTTTCCTTAGTAAGTTTATTAATTTGTGCAAATATTTCTTTTTTTAAAATCTTACTTTGGAGCAAAATTTGTGCAAACAAATTTCATTTTTTTTTTTTTGAAAAACAGTAACTCGAATCCAGTTTAATTTCTGATTTTGGAAACGAAATGCCACAGAAGCAGAGAAAATTTGTTAAAAATCTTCAAGAGGTAATTATTGTGTTTTGGTTTGTTCAATATGAAATTGCCGATTTGTTTAAAGTAAATCAATTAATATAATCTAAATTCAATAATTCTTCTGGCCATCAAATTTAATGCATTTCAGGAAAGAATTTGATTTAATGAATTAAATGAAGACTCTTTCAATGAATCTTGATTAGAAATATTCTGATGACAAACATCCCCAAAAGGTGGTTTTTGAGGCTGCTCGGCTGGATCGGAACGGTTAGTTTCATTTTTATTAATTTTCAGAATAATTTTCTAAGGTTAAATGTAATCGCAGTCATTAAGTAAAAATAACACGCTATGTAATCTCTACTGTTTGAATTGACAGCCTACAATTTCAAATTAGTCTTCTCAATTATCAATATAATTTTCAATAATTTGGAAAAGGCATTTTTATTGATCATTATTGATTCATTCAAGTTTTCAGAGTAAAGGTCCTTCCATAATATTTCCTACCTCTTTTGCTACTAATTATGAACTGACTAAAATGATTTTTATAATGAATAAGATATTACAAAGTTTAATTCAAGGAAATATTTTTTGTTTTCGAAAAATAAAAAACACATTTAAAAATAGAAACTAAAATAAACATCTAGGAGAGGTAACAATATTTTTATGTAATACAACACATGCCTTTATCAGTTCTTGGCCTTATTTCATCCTTAGATGTTTTTAACATGTAAAAATATTTATTATAAGATTTTGAATTTCTAAAACCATTTAATGAATTTAAATTCCCTATAATACGGATTACTTCGAAATGATTTTATTCAAATGCTTACGCACAGATTTTTTGGCATTTTACATGCCTGGCAAAGTCACATTTTGGGGTAAAAAGAAAAGGATCGCGATTATTTACAAGGGTTAAATAACTAAATTATCTTATGACGAAAATACATAAAATATGTATTTAATAATTTGTAAATCAAGAAAAATTCCTGGTCTTCTAAGTTCGGATTTTAGACAATTAACATCTGAGCAAAGAGCAATAAAAAATGATTCAGTTCTTGTATCCGTGGGAAAAGGAATTGTGCAAGATTGTCCGCCATTAAGTATTCCGTTAATAGAGAAAAGTATTGTCATCGGTCAGAAAGTAAAACGTTATGAGAACAAATTGCACGGATTGTAACAATTGTTCACCACGGTAGAAAAAACGGAAAGTTGGAATTGGTACTCAAACAATTCCTATTTCAGTGGTAGGATTAGCAAATGTTGCTGAGACCCAAACATCGAGATTATATTTCTTATTAATGTTGTTAAATTCTGACTTTCTTTATTTTTTGTAAAAATATAATATATATAATTTTTTTTTTACTCTCTCAAAGGCCAAAAAATTTTTTTAAAATCGGCAACTAAGTGAAAAAAAATCATGAGGTTTTCCATTGTCTTTTGCTTCAATTGAAACTGAAATGAAAAATAAATAAATGAAAAGCTTTTTGCAAATGTTTTTATTAGATACCTGTTACCTAAGGTCACATTTACTTTACCAAAGGTCAATTTGAAAAACTATTTTATTTTTACTACTAAGGTTTTCAATTTAATTAAACGAAAGCCAATTTTAATTTTATTTTATTTTTTTTACAATTTGTATTTAGAATTCGCAACATTTGATAATCCTAACATTAGAATTATATGAAATTATTCTTTTAAATTCTCTTCCAAATTTTTTGTTTTGTGTGTGGAATTTACAAATGTTAAATTAATAGTAATTGTTTACTATTTAAAATTAAGAATTGCCAATTTTATTAGCTTAATTAAATTTTATTTTAGATGAATAAAGCTGCAGTTTTACTGAAGTATCATTCAGTAAGAGATGTTGTGGCCATATCTTCTATAGATTTAATACAATTAAGGGAACACTGAAAACCCAGTAGATTGGGCAGCCAGGGAAAATACCAAAAATGGTTTCCCACCTATTTCCAAACAACTATTGGTTACATACCACTTTGAAATGAGAATGAGAGAAAATTTTAAAGTATTTGGCAAGTAAGCAGGTAGCCTTTCCGCTGCTGCTGCTAGCGCCACTACATCAGCCTATTTTGCTATTGGAGACCCTAGTTGATGCATCTGCTATCTTTTCCAATTCATCTAGGGCCTTGTCCTGGTGCCTCAAAAAAGATTTCACTAGCCATCCTGTCCAATGCAGAAAGTACCATCCTATCTTCTGCAAGTGCCGTATTCTCTCCATTGTGTCTACAATACAAAGCGCCTCTGCAACTTCATTTAATGTTAAAGAAGTAGTCGCATTTTGTTTTGTTTTTTTAACAATTTCTGTAAGCGATCTATTTCAAATCTACGTAAAAATTACGTACCCAGAAGCAGTCAAAAACTTCGTATATTGACGAGAGCTTCTTTACGACTGCCTAATAAATAGGGTTCCTGCTTCTCCGTACAAGAGAACTTACAAATTCTATGAAACAATGACTTAAAAAAGTAAGCACCACTGCTTACAGAATGGTGGCAGAGTTGGGATTTCTTTTTCTGACTTAAAAAAACTTTTCTGGACATCAAAGGTGAAAAATTGCGCTAGTATTTGATTCTACGACACAGGATGGATACATATTAACCTTTGTGGTGATAACAACTCCACGAACATCCCATCTTGGATCGTTGGAACATCTGCCAGGCGGATATTCTCAAGATTATAAGGAACATCATAAACTGCATCAAAAACTTGGCTCTAGTAGACTCGATGTCTACTGGGCGGTGTGATGACGGTTACGGAAACATATCTAAAATTAAAAACTGTCTGACGGACCGAGAGCTCCAATGGAGCCGCCCGCAGTACAATTACTTAACCAAAATTGGGACACCGAACTGAGAGAATTTAAGTGTAATTGCATCAATAGTCAGTTTCCAAATAAGACAAGAAGGTTCTGAGAGAATGTGAGACATCATCAAGGGACTGGTGATTACTTAGCATGAC
This sequence comes from Ascarosepion bandense, assembly GCA_037127315.1. Classification (NCBI taxonomy): domain Eukaryota; kingdom Metazoa; phylum Mollusca; class Cephalopoda; order Sepiida; family Sepiidae; genus Ascarosepion; species Ascarosepion bandense. The sequence continues at coordinate 7,019 of JBBBDQ010019094.1, read as the reverse complement.
GGTGTTAACAGCCGTAATTCCTCCGGTACAGTGACCATTGGTTTGTGTCAATGAAGTCTTTTTTTCCCACAAACAAGGTTTCACGTTGTCCCCGATAAGTTCCGAGGGGAATCGGCTACATACAATTTTTCCATCTGAAGCAGCTTACTTTCCAATTTTTGATGCATGTCGAACGTTCATCAACGGACTTATTCTAAAATGACTTAGTTTCCAAGTTGTGGTCTTTTCAAAATGACAATGCAGCGATACAATTTCAAGTACTGGGTATCATGGGAAAACTGTTGACCAGGGCCTTGGACCTTCTACACTAATATCAATAATCAAAAAGACCCCATTGACACTATAGGCATTGTCATGGTCGTCATTGATAAAGTGAAAGGTACTATCGAGACCCCTAATATCCTTTTTCAGTATGACAAGGACTTCTTTGAAATCCTGTAAAGGTTAGACAAACACTTTTACATACCTCCCCAGGAATGAACTTCTGTTTAAAGAAATGTTGAGTGCCTGTTTAAAAGACACTGCCATAGAAGTCTTAAGCAAGCAATATCAACATTTTCAGTATCTAATTAATTGTTGCCCATCATTAACCACATCAGTGAGGCAACATACGATGCTGTGGAAAAGCATCATCGGTGAATTTTGTGAACGTAGATGCTGGCGCCAAATGCCATATCTTCCATAGTGACATTATCAAGCAAAAAGGAACCAAGTCAGAAAATTCATCATTGATCTTGATGACAAGCAATTTTCAAAAACAGCCCAGAATTGTAGCAGCCTACAATGGGAATAGAATTACTCGAACATCTCTCAATTTGTGCCCGTAAGGCTGCATAGTTAAATTCCAGAGATCCCTTTTATATAATCGCCTACGATGATGATGATGACATCTATCAGTTAAATTCGTATGAAATTACGTGATGAAGGACATGTTCTTTCGGAAATAACAGCTGGGAATGAAGTGTCACGAAAAAAAGACTTTTCTCTTCAAGGTAATGCCTTGTTCTGGGTATGACTGTAAACTGCATCCGGCAGCAAGGCCTCTGATTGGGAGTTTGTGAGGAGCATGGGACCATCTCTTAATTGCTGTTGTTTTTTTTTTAATTTTTTTATTTTCCAAATCCCCGAATACTTCCCTCACCTAAAAATCTTCATTTTAAATTTTTCCATCTATTCTTTTACTGTTTTTATTCGTGTCAATAATCAATTTGACACAATGAGATAACTTTCGGGAATATGATCTACAATCCTTTTATTAGATAATTTTGTGTGCGTATATGTATATATAGTAGGTGTGTGTACTTATTATTTTCAAATATCCCCCCACTTTTTTTAAAACCTCCACTAATGCCATACATTTTTTCGGCACCCCATTTTTTTCCAGTAATAAGATTTAAATAATTTTGTGTCCTACAATACTAATACGTTGTCATTTTTAAACCAAAAAAGTTTTTGAAAACATGCAATATTTCGTTTTTTATTTTTAAAAAATGTTTTCATTTTCTTATTTTATTTTTCAAAACAAAAAAAATAAAATATCTTTAAATAAAAATTTTATTATTTATTATCAAACAATTCCTTTTTAATTTTTCAAAAATACAATTTTCCTTTTTCTTCCTTTCTCTTTTATTTCAGTAGTAGAATTTAAAGTAATTTTATCCCTACAATAGTTAAACGATATGTTTTAAACGGAAAAAATTATTAAAAAATGAATTTCCTTTTACTTTATTTTTTAATTTATTTTAATTTAGCTTTTTTTAAATTTTTTTTTTTTTTATATTTGGCACTGTAGATAACACTTTTACATCGAGCCCTCTAATAAGATCATTTAATAGTGAGATTAATATCAATAGGATCTGTTTTTTTTGAGCGGGGGAGGTTCGTTATATATATATATATGTGTGTGTGTGTTTCGACAGGCATATAGTGAACTTCTTTTCTAGAAATTCCGTTCTTGTGGAAGTGTTGCAAAATATTAAGCATTACATCAATCGTATTATTTCCTTTATACTACATATCTACCAAGGACATGTCAAATAACCCACACGCAAAAGAGAACGAACGTAAATGACAGGCTCTTGCAAAAAATCTGCAAAAGATTTTTAACTTTTTAATTGTTTATAGTTTTTTTCTTTTCTTTTCTTTTCTTTCTTTTTTTTACAGGCTATGACAATATAATTTTCAAGCTTCCCCTGTTGTATTAAATAAACTAGAACACTTAGAATTCTTCATTTTCTAAAATAGCAAGATTATTCAAGTTAGGTTATCAAATCCAAATGCAGTCTTGTTTACTAAAATCCTCGCAAGCAGAAGGAAGCGAGGCTTTTCATGACCAAAATATTCACCAGCAATTAAAAACTGTTCGTCATCCTCTCTAAATCGTGCAATTGTTTTTTTTTTACTTCTAAACGGCTGAATGAATTTTACTAAATGCAGGTACTCTCTCGGTTTATTTATTTTTGAACATTTCATGCAAGATTGTCTGCTATGGACAAGATGAATAAATTTGAGCAGCTATAGGAATTAAATCCTATGTAATTTTCAACTAATAAAATCCTCTCGGGTTTGTTTGATAAACAATTATTACAAAAGCAACTACCAACATACTCATGAACAAAAGTGGTCTACCTACCCGTAATTTTTTTTTTGTAACAAAAACCCCAGCCGTAAACGTGAATTCATAAATTTACTTAACCGGGTACGTGTATAGTATTATTCGGGTATTAATAAAGCAATTAACTCACAATGTAGTATGAACAGAGCTGTTTTTTATATATCTATTAATAAATGTACATATTGTCCTACGTCGATGGCACGACTTGGTTTCTCACTTCAGTTATGCAATCGTTAGGTGCATTTTCAAACTAACATTTTTGAAACTTTTAATTTAATAGACGTTAATTTAAGTTCACTCAATGCTCATAAGAACTAAATTTTTATAAGTTAAAACTACTGCTTTTTTAATAAGAAAAGTAAAAATTAAATATTCAAAGATTACGCATGTAGATAAAAAAATTTTTAAATTAGTTAAAAAATTTAAATTACACTAAAAATTTAAAAATTTTAATGAAAAAAATTAAAAATATAAAAAAATATTCACTTACCCATTCACTTACTCTTAAATACGTAGGGAAGGTATTAATCCGTCTCTTCCCTCCAGCTATAGATTAAATAACAGAACAGATTGTGTTCTATAGCCTTAGCTGACCTTGATCTATCACAGAAAGCAATGGCAACCTTCTGCGAGAAAATCATCTGCCCATTAGTCATATCTCTTTTGAGACACGGTTACATCTAGAAATTTCAACTGTAAAATGATGAGACTTTGCCGTGGTTTATGTAACAATTTTCTCGGCAGAATCTATCTTACAAATTTACAATTCCACCATGTAGGTATCCTTCCACATCTGGTCTAGTTCTCCTGCTATATATTTAGAGATTCTTGAATGAACGCTAGAGAATAACACAGAAATTTAACATATAATAAAAACCATGATACATAATGCTTGGTCAGCTGCTAAGAAAATCGGTTCTGTGTAACCATATGAGACGAATGTTTCTTCAAATCAATCTTACTTATCTCTAAATCTCCCATTCGCTCAGGCTTAGAATATCGCTGTCACATATGGTCCGATGACCTTGCTATTTATCTTGAGCTCCTTGATAAAATAAAAAAAAGAAATAAATGCAACGTTCTTGGTCCTGATCTGGCATTTCGGTTTCAGTCACTTTCCAACGTAGCTTTCCTATTACTTTTCTATAAATACTTTCATGGGAATTGTTTTTTGCTGAACTTTCCTTTATGCTACCTAGCTTTATGGATTCAAGCCTAGTACTAGATTTTGGCTTAAAGTCACGTCATTTCATAGTTGAACTGACAAGATGTAACCATAAGTACAATTATTTTCTATCACTTTTCGTTTATATGAGACTTTCTTCTTGCTCCTTGTTTCTCAGTCAAGTTTGATTTCAAATTTAAATATAATGCCAATTGTTATCTTCTTAATTCTTGTTTTTTTATTATTTTATCCAATCAGTTTTTTTTTTTTTTTGCTCCTTAAACACTTCGTAACACTTCCTTGTGTTTAAGTGGCTTTGTGCCTTTCTTTGGGTGAAATAGTTTTTTAAAAACAAATGAACTTGATTCTCCACGATGTGAGAATTTTCGAAATTTCGAAGTAATTAAACGCAATTTCTAATCCCTCAGCTTCTTTTCTCCGCATTTCCCGCCTGTGGAATTCTCCCTTGCGAAGCTATTCCTTCGTGAAACGATAGCGCCATTGTAAGGTATTCTTGAAACTCATTTTTCGGAATACCTTTCAGGAATATAATTATGTTTGTAATCAAATCTTTGTCCTTTCATGGTATTTTCTTTTTGTCTTGGAAATATCCCAAAATCACAAACAGCTAACTCTAATAAATAAGGGCGAGGTGGGGAAATTCGCGAACATAATATTTCCCTGTTCGTAAATAGTTTGTAAATCTACTTCCCTGTCATCCTGTTCATGGACAGTTTTCTCCCATATCGGGTGTAGACTTAATATCGATCTGAGTTCCCACCCTGTCCACGTTGGTGTCTCTGCTCTTGTGTCACTATGCATATCTTCTTGTTATACTTTGAACCGCCTGCAACACTCCAAAAACACTGAATTTCTTCATTGTAGGCTCTTGCAAACCTTTTGACTTTTTACTATTCTCATTAATTTTACTAATATTACTTGCCTTTCACTGCGTTCTTTCTCGAGCCTTTCTATGTGATGACCTTATTTTTTCATTTCACTTAAAGATGTTTTCTGTTGCCATTGTAGGGTATGACAATAGATCTGTAAATTAAAACACTATCCTGTCTCTGAAGATGATTATTCCTTGAAAAATAAAGATTTTTGTTCAGCAACTGAAATCATATACAGAGAGATAAGGTTAAATACCATTTCACTAGCAATTTTACCAATCTTCACAGAAGACTTTCTGCTAATTCGCCGTTTCGAGTTCCCTTTATTAATTTTTCCGTCAGCAGCATAACATGAACCCGTAAAACTTCCTCTACTGTCGGCAACGAACGGTACGTCTTATCGACATCAAAAAGCAAAAGTTGAAACAACGTGTTCAGGCATAAATGTTTGATTGATCATCCTAGAGACTAGCTGTGGTCATTACGGATATTAAATCGTCACGCCTCTAAAATGTGCTACAGGTCAGCTGACGTTTAGAATAGATAAACGCTTTAACCTTTTCTGTCAACCTGTTTCATTGTCCCAGCTGGAGGGGGTTCAAGGTCGTGGCAAATTACATAAAACTCATGATTTATTGTTTTCAGTAGTTTTGCGCTCCACCTAAGTTATAGTTTCATTTTCAGTAGGCTAGGAACTAAAAAATTAGGCCGACCTGAAGCAGACTACCACCACGCTTAATTTCGTTGTTTTTCATTTGTTTTTTGTTTTTTGTTTTGTTTTTTACTTTTTTTTAACATGATCCTATCGATTGGTACTTACTTTCGATTATCAATAAAAACTTTGAAAATTTATAATATTTAAACTAATTTGGGGGTCAAGTTTCTCCATACAACCTTAAAGTAAATCGATCCTCCATTTTCAAGCCACTATAAAATTTGTATGAGAAACTGGTCCCTCCCCACTAAAAAAATTGCTTAAAAAATTTGCAAAAATTTTAATATTTTTTGTCATTGTAAAGTTTAAAGTGCAAAAGATAACAAAAAGGCCAAAATATTTGATAATGAACAAATTTGAGTGGCATTAATGTCATGCCGTTGACTGGTTTCAAAATGGAGGCTCGATTGAATATAACGTTGGCATAATTGATCATGAAAATGTTTAAATATTGATTTTTTTTTTTCAAAATTCTTTTGTCAATCGTAGAAAGCTAAGGGGTAATTGATAGGTCTGCGCTGAAAAAAGTAAAAAAAAAAAAAAAAGAAAATATGAAAAACAATGAAATTAAACGTGGTGGTAGTCTGCTTCAAGGTCATAAAACTTACATTTTTTTTTCTTTTGACAACTAGAGCTGTAACTGTTACTCAAAGCAGACGTTTTCATTTGGTTTGAAGAGACGATAAAAGAGCAAGTAATCACTCAAAGTGCGCTACATTCACAGTATTTATGGTCATATCACGTTGAATACCCGGTTCTCGTTCGATCGCAAGAAGTTAAACGCGTTGAACCTGGTCAGTACTTAGATGGTTGACCGCTTGGAAATACTAAGTACTGTAAGCATTTCTTGAATATATATGCGTTGTGGTACAGTGGATATCAGTAGACGAGAAATCGAGGAGCCGAGTTCGAATTCCTGCAATTCACTTACGCGCTATTGCAACAGCAGGAGAAAGGTATTAATCCGTCGCCCTCGATTGTGGGTTAAATAACGGGACAGATTGGGTTCTATAGTCTTGGCTGGCAACCTGTACCGCAGCGGGTATTGGTAACCTGTTGCGGGATAATTAAAATGCCAGGTCTATGCCGTTAAGGTTCAGGACCCTGCCCTTAATCAAATCCCAACGAATCTTTCTCATCCGGGGTGAATGTGAGAACAAGTACATGTAGTGGGGTTACAACTCTGAGTAATTGAACCCCTTAATCGAAGTGGCGATTGGAACTCTGAAAATTGTAGCGTAGGGCACTAAGGGGCTGAGATTTTCTGAGAAGAGTGGGGCAAAATCAAGAAGCGTCTTCATTTTCAGACGATCATATACACAACTATAAAGTCCAAAAAATAAATGCGAGAAAAATAAATGCGAAAATAAAATAATGCAATGAAAATCAATCAAAATGCTGTGGACACCACAGCCATTCAAAAATCAGCCAACATTGAATTTGTTTTTCAGCAGAGTCCGAACATGCGATCAAGAAGCTACTCTGAAATGAGGAAATTATTTAAATAATATAATTTCTCCATGAACCTAAAAAGAAAATGATGGAAAAATGCTGATGATCAGAATCTTATCAAAATCAGAGACTGATCAGTTTCATAAATTTTTGAAGCTTATAAAAGTGGAGGAGCCAACC